>CM017440.1:50137019-50342862 GCA_007726485.1 Eragrostis curvula | reverse complement strand
TTACGGACCAATTTCGGCCGTCAACTAGCTCAATAAACAAGAAGGATTGGACATTCTTTACACGCATTTTATTTAAGAATAACCTTTTTCCACATGTACCTCTAGATTTTAGTGTGCAGGTGGAATAAGGGAGAAATCCAGGTGAAATCATGCCCCAAGGCGACGAATCAACACTTCTACAAAACAACGTTCGCCGCGGGAATACAACTTCAAGACAAAAAGGCCAAATCTCGCCAAAGTCCAACACAACCAAGGCCTAATGCACCTGGATCAGAGAAGAGCAACCAGAGGGGGAGCCACCTGCCAAAGCCCAGCCCAGGAGGGGCCAGGCACAGGTCGGCCGACCCCCCTTGGCCAGGTCGGCCGACCTGGCAGGGTGACCCCCTGGGCCCACCTTTCTATGGCGGTTATATACCGACCTCTGGAGGTCGGTTCCACCTGCATTAAATGCCACCGACCTGCGGAACCGCCTCCAGAAACCGACCTTCAAGGATTATATAAGGAGGGGCACCCCCCCCTCCTTCACACACACACAATACACAAGGATCATTCCCTCCTCCTCACACTAGAGCTAGAGGCAATTCTAGGTAGTGCTAGGCTGAGTAGTGGGTTGCCCTATTGCTCCCAAAGTCTTGTGGAGAATTGGGTAGCGCTCTTGTATCCTTCCTCTCTCTTTGTAAGACTTGTTATTTAATCTATGGAATACAAGTATTCATATAGTTGTTATGAGCTTGCTAGTTCTATCATGATCTTGTATGATCGTTCGTTGTTCGTTCATGCTCGTTCATCATTCGTTCTTCGTTCGTTCATACTCGATCATCGATTATTCTTGAACTTGCTTAATCGTTCATCGTTCGTCGCTCGTTCTTGAGCGACGAACGCTTATGCATGACTTAGTGCTAGCTTTGATCCCTTTTATCTAGTTTATGCTAGTTAGGCTAGTTGTTCTCATGTTTAGGCATCGGGCTCATTGTCCTACAAAGGTGCTCTAGATTTATCACCCCGTCGATCCGAAGGGTTGGGGGTGCATCGAGGGATCTAGAGTCGTGGTTAGTAACGCCGGCATGGTGCCGGGGTAGTCTATCCACCCTTGGGTATGTGCGTGTCCCACGGTTTGTAGAGGTAGGTGGCAGGAAGTGACAGCCCTGTCCATCCAAAGGAACCCTCCACGTTCGGGCACGGCATAGGAGTACGTAAATAGGCCGGAGTCGCGAGGCAGACCTTGCGTATGCCGGATCTCCCGATGTTGCCTAGGCATTAGACGCTTGCTTGTGCTTGCATGACGCTAGATGATAGGTAGAGGTTGTGCACGCTATATGAATGTTGTACCTTTGGAGTAGTAGCTCGCTAGTCTAACTTAGCATTGCTTAGGATTGTCTCTCGCCTTTTATTAGAGAGAGTGGAATGCCTTCGTGTGTGTCGCACTATCCTTATTATTATTAAACCTTACCCCTGCATTGGAATGTGGTTATATCACTTATCGTTTGTAACACCATGAACATAAGTACTCTTGTCAACCATGTCTTCCTTTGGGAAAATATAAATACGATACCCTGGAATACTCTCGGGTGAAATGCTACAACGGGTTATCCGTCCGCTTGCGGATATTCTATTTAACATGACAAACCTTATAATTCATATCTAGTACTTGTTACTAGTTGTGGATTATTTGGTTAAATAGTGCAAGTGAACAATTCCATAACCCCCGGCGTCTCCCCGCGGTCGCGTGTTTCCCGCGTGACCGTAAGAGACGCCAACAGCATGTCCCATATAAAATCCCCTCGACTATTGCAACAAGAGGCAATCCTCTCAAACCACGAATAACCCAGTTGTACACCTCTGCTAAGTTTGTTGTCATTATTCCATACCTACAACCATCTGTATCGTACAACAATGACCACTTCTCCTTTGGCTCATGCTCAATCCAATCAGAGAAGCACCTGATAGATGACCCTGCCCTCCGGATGACATTCCTCGAGGCATCTGTGGAGAGGCCACAAAGAGGAACAAACATATCTGAAGGGTTAGGGTTTGGCCTGTTCGACAACTCTTCAGTTTGTTTTGTTGCAACTCATCAAGGCGTTGCCACATTGCATTAAACTTTCTCTGTTGATTCTGATTGCACAACCTTTTGAACATGTTCATCAGATGCTTATTCTTAAAATGTCTAAAAAAATTCGCACCCAAGTGCCTCATGCACCACCTGGATTGTAAGTCAGGCCAACGAGCTGGAACATCACGCTCAACGGAACCATGTTGCATATCCGATATCGCTTTCAGCAAACCTGGATATCGGTCATGTATGACACAAACATTAGGTCTTCCTTGAACCACTGCCAATTTTACACGCTCCAAAAACCAATACCAGCTATCTGTGTTCTCATTCTCCACAAAGGCAAATGCCACTGGTACAACTTGATTGTTCCCATCGACTCCAATGGCAGTCAAAATCTGCCCTTTATACTTTCCTGTGAGGAAGGTACCGTCCAGGCAGAGAATGGGCCTGCAATGCCGAAATGCCATGATGCATTTGTAAGATCAATGAATCTAGAGTATGGTTCATAGGTTTTGGTGATTGATGTCAACATGGTCAATGAGACTAACAAGGTTTGCTAGTGTGCAAGATGGTTAGTCTCATGGATGTAGTGATACACTATTGGAGTGCCGACACCTCAAAGGTTGCAAGCAAGATGGTATAGAGGAGAAGTATACTTGAGGACTACTCTACGAGGTGACTACTACACATATGAGGTAAGAAGCAAGGTAAGTATGTCAAGTGCTCTTCCATGTATCTTATACCTTGACATACCATTAATCATCATGTTTGTATTGTCTTATATCATATGCCATGATGATCTTGTCTCTTGTGATGATGACATGCTTGTGTTTATGTATACTCTATCTTGTCATCATGTTGCCATGTCATGTCATGTGATCTTACTTACATATCTTTCATCATGACATGCATGTTTTACCTATTCATCATGCAGCTTGCTTTAATATCCTTATATCATGATGATGTTATTGTGCTAGTTTTATATACATATCTTATGCCCATTATGTTACGGTCGAGTTGTCTTTTATGGCAACGAGATCATTGTGACTAACATTTGTGGATGAAGGAAAGGTTTTCATATGGTCACATGATCGGAAGAATTGGATGAGCAAAATCAATATTCTATCTACATCCCGGTGATTGGTTGCTTCCACGATGGAAGACGACGAGGATCATTGGACTTGATGGAGGTCGCGGTTGAGGAGATGGATCAAGGCTAAGGACATGCTAGAACCAAACAAGTGTTGGCTTGGTGTAGATGTAGGCTTGAGTCCATAGGAAACACCGGACTATCAAGGGGGATCGAGTCGTTTCTCTTAGGTCACACTAGTGGTAGATGTATGTGGATGCTCATTGGGTCTCTCAGGCACTAGGGTGGACAAAGAGAAGTGGAGGAACCAAGAATCAAGAGAAGATTAAGTTTCAGCTTCAGCAATAGAGACCGTACCTTACAGTCAAAGAGACCGTATGGTACAGTCCCTACAAGGAAATCTAGACAGAGAAGGATATGTTCTGGACAGAAAGAAAATAGAGGTCGTACCTTACAGTCAAAGAGACCGTATGGTACAGTCACTACAACGAATCTAGACAGAGAAGGATATGTTTTGGATAGAAGGAAAAATAGAGACCGTACCATAAGAAGTAGAGACCGTACCATGAGACCGTATGGTACAACCCCTATGGGGAATCTGGACAGAGAAGGACATGTTCTGGATAGAAGGAAAAATGGAGATCGTACCATCAGAGATGGAGACCGTACCATTGACTGTACCATGAGGAATGGAGACCGTACCATTGACCGTATGGTACAGTCGTCATATTGACAGACCACTTTTGGCAACGGCTAGTTTGATGGATGGAGCCTATAAATAGCTGGTTGCTTGGCCCTTTGAGGTGCCTTTGGCCATTGTTACCAGTGGGAAAACACAAGGAAAGACAAGGGGATGCAAGAGGGCACTTGGGAGAAGATTTGGAGAAGAAATCTTAGTGCTTGAGAGGGTTAAGTGCATCCATACACCTCTAGGACTAGTGTGGTCATAGGGAGGCGGTCTTGGTTTGTTACTCTTGGTTTATGGCAAGACCTAGACCGGTTAGGCGTCGGTGTTGAGCTTGCCAAAGAGTGTGGAAGCCAACACATGTTTGTACACGGTCTTGGAGCTTCCCGTGCGAAAGAAGCATCACCAGTGGAGCGCCCTTTTGACCGCACCACATGCAGATCCTTACCCTCGGAAGAGTACCCGGAGATGCCGGCGGGACGTGCCCGCGA
This sequence comes from Eragrostis curvula, assembly GCA_007726485.1. Taxonomy (NCBI): domain Eukaryota; kingdom Viridiplantae; phylum Streptophyta; class Magnoliopsida; order Poales; family Poaceae; genus Eragrostis; species Eragrostis curvula. Next base: position 50,338,540 of record CM017440.1, on the reverse strand, counting down.
CATCACTCAAGGAGCGGTGATTGGTTCCAAGGAAGAGAGCATTGCCGTGGGCGGCGGGGTGAAGCCCGTGACTTCACTCGGAGGGTGAAGCGTGCTCTTGGGAACAACACCGGCTCGAGGAGTGGAGTGTGCTCTAGAGGGGATCGCCATCGAGCGGAGGGACGGGGTCGAGACTCCGGCGGGATTGACCTAACGTGGACTAGGGGGAGGCGCCATCCTCCCGATACCACGGGAAAAATCGATGAGCAATCTCTTACTCTTACTCTATTACTTGCACTTGTTATCTTGTTTATCCTATATGCTAGTAGTAGACATTGTGCTTATCTCATATGATTTGCTTAGCGATTATTTCCGTTCTAGTTCCTCGTTATATCTAGTGATACATGCTTTCCTTATATATGCTTGTACCTACTTGTTGTGATAGCTCACACTTGCTTGATATCATATAGTGATCTTGTTATGCTTTTGTTGTACCTACCTTGTTATCAGGATCACTAGCTTGAGCTTTCCTTTGTGTACATATACATGCTAGTTTGCTTGTTCTATACTTATCATATACACTAGCATGTATAGCTTGTTGAGCTTCCCTATGTGTTCCCTATATGCATGCTAGATTGCTTGATTGTTGTTATCTTATATACTAGCATGTGTAGGACTTGTTGTGCTTATCTTGTATATGCTCTTATATGCTAGGTTGTTCTTATATGCTCATGTATGTCTTGCTCCTAGCATGTACAAGTCCTAGCACATGGTTATCCTTGCTTGATCACTTACACGTAGTGCACATGTACGCTCTTGTTATGTATCCTTTACTTGTGCAATTAGATTAAGTTGTTAGAAGTGCAAAAAGTATTAGTTCATGGTATGCCCGATTCACTCCCCCCCCCCTCTTGGTCACACGGTCCTTACAAGTGGTATCAGAGCCTCGTGCTCATTTAGGGTTTAACCGCCTTTGAGTTGTGACCGAATGAGTTTGGGTTTTCATCCCATATGGGTTTCGGCTATGGACGTTGAAAGAATCGCTTGAATAGCTACCTTAAGTCTATAGTACCGAATGAATTGTGGAACATCATGAATGTTTTCTCTAGCACTTTCACGGATGACCATGTTATCATAATGATCTTGTTGCTCTTGTTATATCTTGTGATGATCATATTTGTGTGCTTATGTATCTTGATCATGTTGTTGCTAGTTTTCTTGTTGAGGAGTCATTTGTGATAATCTTACCATATTTATTATTAATGAATCACTTACTTGTGTCTTCCCTTGTATATGCTAGATAAATGTTTCAATTCTTATGACAAGTGGAAGAGCTCAAGTGGTGAGGTTATCATGAAGATCTTGAAAGCATCTCCTCATTCAAGATTCGACGTCAACTATTTTGCACTTCAACATGAAGATCTTGAGAGCTACAAATTGGAGAAGTTTTGCTCATGACCACCTCACATGATGATCACTCAAGTAATGTCTCTCACGTTGAGGACATGTCAAATTGGTGATGGTGATCAAGTCAAAGTTCAATCTACTACCGTGAGCAAGCTTCCATCATTTGAAGAGCAAGACATTGAGAAGAAGATGATGCAAACTCGGGATACTCTCCTCTTCGATCACCCAAGTGAACTTGCATCTTCCTCGGAGAGTACAAAGATGACGGTATACCTAAACCCGAATTTCAATTGTTTTTTTATCTAACTCATCTTTGTGTCTTATTGCGAGCTAGGTGACTATGAACCCGATGGTGAAGATCAAAAGTGCCATTGATATTTTGATGAAGACTTCACCACTTCCATCTCCACTTATGAGCCTCACTAGAAGACATGGCATGCGGGTCATCGACAAGAAGAAGATGATGATGGAAGGATCAAGTGAGAGTGATGAAGGATAAGAAGAAGATTCCAATGCCAAGTACGAGAAGATGTTTGTCGGACAAGACCAAGATCGAGAAGAAGAAGATCTCACAAAGGCTTTCTCTTGAAGAGTATGAGAGTGACTCTTCTTCAAGCGCATAGGCAAACATGTTGTTGGCCTTGTCCTCACAAGCATATCCAAGACTCTACCTCCACCTCCTATGTGCTTGACGGCAAGAGGCTATGATGAAGATATTGAGGAGGATGGGAATGGTGATGATCATGAAGCTCCTTCTATGAAGAAATTATTGAGCTACTCGGCAAGCTCAAATGGTCATCACCACAAAGGTAGAGGAGGTATGGAAATAATGTGATTCGTGCATAATTTGTGTTGGTGAGCTTGATAAGAAGTTCAAGGATCTCACATCATCTCATGAGGCTCTATATATGAGTTGTGGACTCAAGTTGGATAACATTAAACTTCATGAAAAGTATGAGAACCTTGAAATGTCTTATCAAGCTATCAACCTTATTTAGCCTACTTCTTCGTCATTCACTACTCCTAGTTCATCTACTTGTCATGCATATACTATTTATGATGAACTAATCCTCTCTTGTGAGAGATCTTCTCTTGAGTCCATGTTTTGAAGGAATATCACACACTCAAGGAGGAGAAGGAGTCAACGATGCAAGTCTACAAGAGAAGGATTTGATACTTCTTCGATGAACATGAAAGGCATGCATTGGCATGGACGATATGCCACACCAAGTGAAGAAGTATCGTTGATGGCCAATGATCACTATTGCAAGCATTGTTGCATAAGTTGCCTTTCAACAAAGGATTGTCCGGTTCCTAAAGCTCTTATGTTTTCATTTGATAATTTTTTTATCTTGACAACACTCATTTTGTTCTTATGATATGTGAATGTAGTGTTGTGAAGAAAATTCAATAGGAGCTTTGGACAAGAAGAGGAAGATGAAGGTGCTTCGGGTGCCAAGATTCATAATGGACCGGGTGAGGCCGTCCAATCACATGGAGGCACTCAAGTACAACACTTGAGGTGATGGAGGTGGTGGACCGAGTTCAATACATGAAGATCATTGAAGTCCACCACAAGTGTCAAGGGCATGAATGACGACATCTACTCTTCAAGGAGGTATCTTGTATCATAGTGTAGTTTTGGTTTTGCTTCTAGTTCCTTTGCTTTTTAGTAGCTCCTTTGTGAACTAGTATGTTTTGCACTTTCATGCATCATGTAAAAACCTAAAAGAAAAGAACATAAAAAATTATTAGTTCAAGGTCTAACTTTCTCAAGATAGCAATGAGCATGGGGGATGCTTGAGTTGGTGGACCAATTGGCTCAAGGCAAGGTTTGGCTCATTGTGAGTAAGCTTGAGAGAGGTTCAAACTTGACCTTGAGTAGGTTTCCTTTATGCATTGTCTTTAAACTTGTTGCATTCACCATGGCATTCCCTTGCATTTGTATGATATGCTTGTTCATGCATTGTATATAGGAAATCACAAAGGAGTCTTTCACTTGTGTGGCTTTTGTTTTAGCTTCTATCATGAGGGTGCATGACATAGTGACTTCTCTCCAAAAGGTATGCCTAGAACCGAACTCTTTCTTTTGTCTTTTGTTCTAGCTACCATCCATAACATAGTTTAAACTACCCCATGTGTTTCACACAATGATATGCATACATCATGCCTTGCACTATAAGTATGCATAACTCTAGGGGGAGTTTAGCCTATGTTATGAGGCTTCATAATCATGTTCCAAAAGCCTTCCACTCAAAAAGACATGGTCTATGAAGCTCTTGTGTGCATTTGACGGTTGCTTTTCTTGTTCTTTTCTCTATTGTAAGATCAATTGTAGGAACAAGGAGGAGGCACAAGAAACAAGAGATAGGAGAGAACACGATGAAAACATGAACATCATCTCAAGGACGAGATTGTGCATAAGTAGATCAAGTGATCAAGATGATCGATCTTCATCACAATCTTGAGATGGTGGCTTGAGTCAAGGGGGAACCTCTACAAGAAGATGATCATCTCAAGGAGGAGTTTGGACCATGAAGATCATGTGATCAAGATGATCGATCTTCATCACAATCTTGAGATGGCGGAGGACTACAAGGTAAGTGTAAAGGTAATCCCTACTTGAGCCCATGGTGATGCATAATGCTCTTTTCCTCTTACTATTTGCGTCATCACTAGCCATTATGCTTGTCATAGTTCCTTGTGCTTATACACTTGTGTTTTTGAGTTTTTGCTCTAACTTGTGATATCTTTTGAGCTATGACTTGACTCGACCAAAACATCAAGGAAATATCTCTCCTCTATCTCATATTGCCTCTTGTATGTATTTTTGTAATGATATGTTTGTGCTTGCTTACTTCATTCTTTTCATATCATTGCTCTTTGTTGCTAGTCATAGACTCTTGTGCCTTATATTCACTTGTGATTGAGTTTTTGCTCTTTCAAGTGGTATCTTATATTGAGCTATGACTTGCATGCTTGTTTACTTACCATCATGTGTGTAGTGTACTCATATTTCTTGCATGGTGCTTTGTTGTGTTTGAGTTGCTTTACCCTTGTCTTTTACTTCATGTCTATATGCTTTCAGAAGTGGTAAATTCTTGTATGCTTTCATTCATATCTTTTACAAGTGGCATCCATCTTTGCGCTCATTTCCTATCTATTTATATGCCATGATCCGAGATATAGGGTAGTCTCCAAAACTTGTCTTTCATGACAAAGTGCATGCCTCACAAGTTATTCAAATACTTGTATGCACGGTTTGAGGGGGAGCCTATCCTATGTCTTGTGATTCTTGAGACTAATGTGTTTCCAATTTTATCTTTGGTTAGTCTCTTGATAGGAATGATCATCGATATTGAGACGCCATGATTTGAAGATGATCATCCACTTTGAGGTGCCATGATACTCAAATGACTCATTCTTTATGGCATTGGAAAGCAATCACATCCCCGAAGGTATGCTAAGTTTTTCATTCTTGCAAGTAGGTAATGGTTTTCCTTCTTTCTTGCATTATCTTTTTAGCTACCTTCCATAACATAGCTTAAGGTACCCCACTTAACTAAATTGTTAAATTGTGCATATACTTTGCCTTCCATCACATGTATGCACAAATTTAGGGGGAGTTTAGTCTATGTTATGAGGCTTCATGATTTTGATCCATATCCCATCCACATTCAAAGGATCACTATCTATGAAGCTCCCTTGTGCTTTTAACCGTTTGCTTTGTTTGTCTCTTTTCGGTGCTTGATGTCAAAGGGGGAGAAAGATATCCTCCAAAGCAAGTAGTTGCGGAAAGGGAAGAGACATATGGCACAAATAGGGAGAACATATCAAAGGGGAGAAGTACTTGCAACCATGGAGTGAAGCTACAATCAAGAACATGAGGTTCATTGAAAGATATCCTCCAAAGCAAGTAGTTGCGGAAAGGGAAGAGACATATGGCACAAATAGGGAGAACATATCAAAGGGGAGAAGTACTTGCAACCATGGAGTGAAGATACAATCAAGAACATGAGGTATGAGCAAAGGTATTGTATGTTGTCAATACATCCTAGGCAAGTAGTTGTGCTTCATTCTATCTATTATCTCTTGCTTTGGTTGTGTTGCCATCAATTACCAAAAAGGGGGAGATTGTAAGATCAATGAACCTAGAGCATGGTTCATAGGTTTTGGTGATTGATGTCAACATGGTCAATGAGACTAACAAGGTTTGCTAGTGTGCAAGATGATTAGTCTCATGGATGTAGTGATACACTATTGGAGTGCCGACACCTCAAAGGTTGCAAGCAAGATGGTATAGAGGAGAAGTATACTTGAGGACTACTCTATGAGGTGACTACTACACATATGAGGTAAGAAGCAAGGTAAGTATGTCAAGTGCTCTTCCATATATCTTATACCTTGACATACTATTAATCATCATGTTTGTATTGTCTTATATCATATGCCATGATGATCTTGTCTCTTGTGATGATGACATGCTTGTGTTTATGTATACTCTATCTTGTCATCATGTTGCCATGTCATGTCATGTGATCTTACTTACATATCTTTCATCATGACATGCATGTTTTACCTATTCATCATGTAGCTTGCTTTAATATCCTTATATCATGATGATGTTATTGTGCTAGTTTTATATACATATCTTATGCACATTATGTTACGGTCGAGTTGTCTTTTATGGCAACGAGATCATTGTGACTAACATTTGTGGATGAAGGAAATGTTTTCATATGGTCACATGATCGGAAGAATTGGATGAGCAAAATCAATATTCTATCTACATCCCGGTGATTGGTTGCCTCGACGATGGAAGACGACGAGGATCATTAGACTTGATGGAGGTTGCGGTTGAGGAGATGGATCAAGGCTAAGGACATGCTAGAACCAAACAAGTGTTGGCTTGGTGTAGATGTAGGCTTGAGTCCATAGGAAACACCGGACTATCAAGGGGGATCGAGTCGTTTCTCTTATGTCACACTAGTGGTAGAGGTAGGTGGATGCTCATTGGGTCTCTCAGGCACTAGGGTGGACAAAGAGAAGTGGAGGAACCAAGGTTGATGAAGTTGGAAGCAAGAATCAAGAGAAGATTAAGTTTCAGCTTCAGCAATAGAGACCGTACCTTACAGTCAAAGAGACCGTATGGTACAGTCTCTACAAGGAAATCTAGACAGAGAAGGATATGTTCTGGACAGAAAGAAAATGGAGATCGTACCTTACAGTCAAAGAGACCGTATGGTACAGTCCCTACAAGGAATCTGGACAGAGAAGGATATGTTCTGGATAGAAAGAAAAATGGAGACCGTACCATAAGAAATAGAGACCGTACCATGAGACCGTATGGTACAACCCCTATGGGGAATCTGGACAGAGAAGGACATGTTCTGGATAGAAAGAAAAATGGAGATCGTACCATCAGAGATGGAGACCGTACCATTGACTATACCATGAGGAATGGAGACCGTACCATTGACCGTATGGTACAGTCGTCATATTGACTGACCACTTTTGGCAACGGCTAGTTTGATGGATGGAGCCTATAAATAGCTGGTTGCTTGGCCCTTTGAGGTGCCTTTGGCCATTGTTACCAGTGGGAAAACACAAGGGAAGACAAGGGGATGCAAGAGGGCACTTGGGAGAAGATTTGGAGAAGAAATCTTAGTGCTTGAGAGGGTTAAGTGCATCCATACACCTCTAGGACTAGTGTGGTCATAGGGAGGCGGTCTTGGTTTGTTACTCTTGGTCTATGACAAGGCCTAGACCGGTTAGGCGTCGATGTTGAGCTTGCTAAAGAGTGTGGAAGCCAACACATGTTTGTACACGGTCTTGGAGCTTCCCGTGCGTAAGAGGCATCACTAGTGGAGCGCCATTTGGACTGCACCACGTGCAGATCCTTACCCTCGGAAGAGTACCCGGAGATGCCGGCGGGACGTGCCCGCGACTTCACTCAAGGAGCGGTGATTGGTTCCAAGGAAGAGAGCATTGCCGTGGGCGGCGGGGTGAAGCCCGTGACTTTACTCGGAGGGTGAAGCGTGCTCTTGGGAACAACACCGGCTCGAGGAGTGGAGTGTGCTCTAGAGGGGATCGCCATCGAGCGAAGGGACGGGGTCGAGACTCCGGCGGGAGTGACCCAACGTGGACTAGGGGGAGGCGCCATCCTCCCGATACCACGGGAAAAATCGATGAGCAATCTCTTACTCTTACTCTCTACTATTTGCACTTGTTATCTTGTTTATCCTATATGCTAGTAGTAGACATTGTGCTTATCTCATATGATTTGCTTAGCGATTGTTTCCGTTCTAGTTCCTCGTTATATCTAGTGATACATGCTTTCCTTATATATGCTTGTACCTACTTGTTATGATAGCTCACACTTGCTTGATATCATATAGTGATCTTGTTATGCTTTTGTTGTACCTACCTTGTTATCAGGATCACTAGCTTGAGCTTTTCTTTGTGTACATATACATGCTAGTTTGCTTGTTCTATACTTATCATATACACTAGCATGTATAGCTTGTTGAGCTTCCCTATGTGTTCCCTATATGCATGCTAGATTGCTTGATCGTTGTTATCTTATATACTAGCATGTGTAGGACTTGTTGTGCTTATCTTGTATATGCTCTTACATGCTAGGTTGTTCTTATATGCTCATGTATGTCTTGCTCCTAGCATATATAAGTCCTAGCACATGGTTATCCTTGCTTGATCACTTACACGTAGTGCACATGTACGCTCTTGTTATGTATCCTTTACTTGTGCAATTAGATTAAGTTGCTAGAAGTGCAAAAAGTATTAGTTCATGGTGTGCCCGATTCACCCCCCCCCCCCCCTCTCGGTCACACGGTCCTTACAGCATTGACCTAATGCAAACAATGCACGGTGAAAGATCAATTTCTCAGGCTCTTTTTGATTTGGCAAATCCATGATATCATAATATGTACCAACGTTCCTCTGCCTGATGGTTTTTAATAACTGTGGCAGGTTGTCATAAGAAGCTTCATATGAACCAAATCTCTTCTCTATCACCTTCTGCTTCGCTTTCCAAGCCTTTGAGTAACTTATGGTGTACTTAAAATCCTCTTCTATAGTGTTGATTATAGATTTTAACTCATATCTTATGTTGTCCATAATTCTAACATACATGTAATCAGCAATGAATTTGGATGTCAGAGCTGTATTGCACTTCTCCAATTCTTCCAACTGACATGTATGATCCTTCACTATAGAGTATTTCCATAGCAGACTCCGCTTTTGCTCGTAAGCATGCACTCTGAATGGACACTGTGTAAACACACACTTAACGTCATACAGTTTCCTGCTTGACTTGACAACTACAAAAGATCTCCGACAGAGACCAGTACTTCACAGCAGTCATCACATCATTATTGTCTTTGTACAGAGCTCCTTCTGTCACTTCATTCTCGTGGTACTCCCATGGAACAAAGTACCCTTCATTGATAGCCAAATTTGCAAAATTTTGATTGTTCCACTAAGCTGGGACAGGAATCTCATTCTCGTCATCTGAAGAGTCAACTTCAGGAAGATTCTCATACTCCTGTTCCTCTCTCCTCATTTCCTCAACTATGTATTCTATCCGTTCTCCTTCGTCTGCTTCACTGGTCGGTTCCACAGATGCTGGATTTTGATCACCCTCCTCAATTTGTGTCTCGCCTTCTTCTTCATCCGCTATGTCTGCAGCACCTACCTCGTCAACAGCATCTACCTCAACCACCCCCTTCAGATATGCCTGAGCAAGGAGGACAAGAGGCCACCCACGTTCTACAGCCTTGTTCACATATTTCCTCTATGTTGATGTTGCATTCAAAGGCACTAACTCCCAGTAAAATCCCTCACGTGCACGACTGACCATACCCATTAGGTTCAGTCCGTGTTGGTCTGTATCAAGCTGAAACAGCCGTATCAACCAATTATGCACACCAAAAATTATCCTCTCACTTGGCCTTGTGATTCCTCTATAAACTGATGGAAACCCTGACAGATCAACCCCCTCTACCCCATAAACAATATCCCCTTCTCCATAAAAAATTTGAAACACTATCTTATCTGACATACCTGTTTATAGAGGAACCACCGAGATTCAAATTAACTATATTTTTTAATTAAAATTGCTTACAGCCTTATAATACATTTATATCTATTAACTACTATTTTTTAAAAAAATATTATAACTATCTTACACAATATTATATGATGATTGTTTCTATTATATCTAAACTATTTATTTAAATACTACAAAATCTACAACTATATATAAATGATGTTTCTATTATATCTAAATATTTATTTACATAATCACAAAAACTATTTATTTAAATACTAGTAAGTCTATAACTACAACAGTCGTATTTAAATATAAATACAACTATAGTATGCTACATTATTTATTTAGATACTAGTAAATCTAGATCTAGCTTACAAGATATTACTTCTACTAAAATTACACTATTTCTAAAATAGAATAGTACATCTAAAACTACATTTCTAACTACTGTCGAAAAACTTACCGAAATGGCGACACGTCCGGGCAGCACGCCGCAACCACCTCCCCTCTCTTCTCTTCTCCTCCCCTCTCTTCTCTTCTCCCCTCCCTCTCTCTTTTGTTTTTTGGGAATTTCTGTGCAATTTGGGCCGAAATTCGGCCGTTTATAGGCCTCGGAGCCTGTCGCCCGACCGTTGGACGACTGGGCCCACCACCCACGCTCCCCCGCGCCTTGTCGCCCTTTGAACGGGTTATTTGAACCCTTGTCGCCCCATCGTCGGGCGACTAGGCCCCACAACGCCGCGCCTCGCCCTTGTCGCCCTCTCAGCGGGTTATTTGAACCCTTGTCGCCCCGTTGTCGGGCGACTGGGCCCCACAACACAGCGCCTCGCTCTTGTCGCCCAACGGGTGGGCGACTGGGCCCCATCCTGCCATTTTATCGCCCAATCACTGGGCGACAGAAATAAATCGCCCACACATCGGGCGATTAGGAGACTAGTTTTGCAAAATTTGAAATCGTGCGGTTATTAATAAAAATATAATAAAAAATTCGATTAAAAATAAAAAAATTCACCACTCACCTGTCTACATATGGGCCGCCAACTACTCGCCTTGTGGGACGACAGCAACCCATCTGGGCTTTGACAGCCTGCTCGGGAGCAGAGAGTTCAGTCATTGCAAAGCGAATGTGAAAAGGGCTTTGGCCTAGTGGTTAAGGCACCCGAGTAGCACCTTTGAGGTCCTGGGTTCGACTCCCGGTGGGAGCGAATTTTCTAGGATTTAACGGCATTTGTGCTTTCAGCGGTATTCGACGAGGCCGTCGACAACGAGGCGCCAGTGGTGACTTCGGGAATCTGGAGAATTTGCCGGCTCAGTCTTCGAAGATGCTCATAGGGGTAGGGTTTGCGTATGTACGTTCATAGGGGTGAGTGTGCGTGCGTTGTGAGTGTCTGAGTTGTACTGTGTAATATCTCAAAAAAAAAAAAAAAAAGTCATTGCAAAGCGAATTATAACTTTTTCGGGAGAGATGCACGGATGAAATGCCAAGCATGATCCACTAAATTGGCTAAAAAAATGGCTTAAAAAAAGCAGAAGCATCGTTCTAAAAAATAACTTCGTTGGAAATAAGAAAGAACGAAAGTACGTGGCTATATCCGAACACTATTCTAAACATGGAGGAAATGAGAACACGGAACACCTCAGCAGAGGTTGTGCAAAATCTATTTGTTCATTCAAAAGGACCCCCCAAAAAATATTTCCCAGCAACACATGTTTACTCCTGCATGTTTACCTTACAGGCTGGAACCAAGAACATCACATGCCAACGCAACACTACTTTTAAGATACAGTTTTCGATCAACGCATCATCATCAGTGTTTCAGACAAAATAAGGTGAAACCGTACCCAAAAATGCGCTAGTTCATCGCTTCATCTCATTCGCGCCATACCAGTTGATGTTCTACCAACCACGGCCACGGGACTGTCCCCACCCGCCACGGCCACCTCCATTCCTGCCACCGCTACTACCTCCTCTGCCCCATTGCTCAACCGGCCGCCATACTGCCTGCTGCGTCTGGAACATGCCGCCGTACTGCCCTCTTCCTGCCCAAGCACCGCCTCCAGCCGGCCAGGAACTGTAGGCGCCGCCGCTGTTAAAATTTCCGCCGTGTCTTTGTGCAGTGGGACCATGGATCCTGTTGCTCAACGAAATTCGTCAGGCAACAACAAGAAGGTATACACCGTATTTTCGCAACGGCGAGCGACTGGTTTACTCGGCAAACCAGCAAAGTTTTCCTACTTTCGCAAGGAAGATCGAGTACTTTTCTCGGCAAAGTACCAAAGGAAAACGAAAAAGCAAATAACAGATGAAAACTGGAAACAAAAGTGTCGATTGATTTTTCTCTGCCCCTTCTCGCTAACCTAACCCTACGTATATAAAGACCAACCCTTACAATAACGGACTCTATTCTGACTCCAAACCGACTTGGACTAACTTCCAAGATCGTAACTACTGAATATTCTAATTAACAACTTATTCTGAGACTCACGCACACCATGATCTCCCATGAGACTCGGACTCTTCCATCGAATCACCATCGTACAAAGCCACGTCCAACGCCAAAGCTTTCCGCTCACATCTGCATACAAAGTTCTCTGAACCGAACACCTGGGCCTGTTAACTCTGTTTTCTGAAACAACCAGACAGTCTGCATTCCAGCGACTTGCAAACAGAGCCATCTCTTCTCTAATGAACGAAACAAAAACTAGCAGCTACCATGTAAGCCACGTAACTCCTCATGAGAACACACCATCAACAGACCATGTAAATCTTCACCGACTCATCACTGGCCGCACAGCTCCATGAAAAAGACCACGTAACTCCAAGCAACCCCAATGAATGACCACGTAACAGAAGACAAAATTATGTAGCTTCAGAAAATTACCACGTAAATCATCTTCTGACCACGTAACTCACCAGGCCACATAGCTTGATCACACCATCTTGTCCAACTCCTATCCCAAGGAAACGGACCCAGCTATCAGTACCTCATATGCCCTGAAATCTTTCAGACATGCATCCTGTTCTTCCCGGCAATTGAGCAATGACCACATAACTCCTTCAGTAAAGGAAAAAGAGAACCACATAGCTCATCACCTTGGCACATTAAACTCCACCACTTACAATTCTTGCAAAGGAAACCACCTGCCAAATTTGACCACCAACACATGCCCCCCTGTTTTTCAAGCAAAGAAGATATGCTGAAAAACACAATTTAGCATCATTTAAGTTTACAGCCATAAAGACGATTATACAAACCCATCGTCCAGAAATTGAGACTTTGTCATGCTCCCGGCCACACTTGAAAAATATTTAAGCTTTACAACAATAAAGACGATTATATGCTCTCATCGTCCATAATTAAAGATTTCATCATGCTCCCTGCTACACTAGAAAAATATTTCAGTCTTACAGCAATAGGGACGATTATACACACTCATCGTCCAAAAATTGAGATTACATTGATTTTCAGTATTACAACCATAAAGACGATTATACGCGCTCATCGTCCAGAAGCTAAGATTATGATCCCTGCCAAACACTAGGAAAATATTTCTTCAAATATTTACCATTAAGAGCCTTATTCAACTTCTCCCCTTGCAATGTCTCAACAAAATAAGCATTCCCAGGTACAATACCAACAACCTTATATGGCCCTTCCCAACTAGGTGACCATTTACCATATTTGTTATCCCTAGCACCTATAGGTAATATCGTTTTCCATACCAAATCTCCAATCTGAAACGATTTTTCCTTAACCTTCCTATTGTACATTTTTGCTACTTTCAGTTTTTCCTTCTCAATCTCTCTTAATGCTTTAAAACGGCTTTCAGGTATCTCATCTATCCTATCCATCATTAAATCATTATATTCTACAGCCGCTAAAGCATTTTGTCGAGCCACTCTACAAGCTTGCAAATTTATCTCAACAGGAAGTACAGCTTCTTGACCATAAACAAGTTCAAAAGGACTTACCTTGGTGGCGCCATGCTTAGAAATCCTGTGAGCCCACAATGCCTCTGACAACACTTCATGCCATCTTCTTGGACTTTCTTCTATCTTCTTCTTGATCAATTTAATTAAAATCTTGTTGCTAGATTCAGCTTGTCCATTAGCTTGGGCATAATATGGTGACGAATTCAACAACTTTATTTTCAGAGATTCAGCAAACTCCCTAAACTGATGTGACATGAATGAAGCTCCTTGATCTGTAGTCAACGTTTGTGGAATACCAAATCTATACACAATATGCTCCAATACAAAATTAATCACCTCCTTGTGAGTCATGTTCTTCAATGGTACAGCTTCTGACCACTTGGTAAAATAATCAGTTGCCACCAAAACAAAACGATGCCCCTTAGATGACGAAGGATGTATCTCACCAATGAAATCCAAACCCCATCCTCTAAATGGCCACGGCTTTATTATAGGATTTAACATACTAGCCGGTGCCAATTGAATATCACCAAGTCTCTGACAAGCCTCACACCCTTTATAATATCTGAAACAATCTTCTAGCATGGTCGGCCAATAAAAACCTGCCCTCTTTAACATCCACTTCATCTTATGTGCCGACTGATGCGTTCCACACATCCCTTCATGCACTTCGCCCATAGCCACTCTAGCTTTCTCTTCACTCAAACATTTCAATAACAAACCATCAATAGTTCGGCGGTACAATTCGTCATCTAACAATGTATACTTCAAAGCTTGACGCCGAGTCTTTCTATCTCTGACGCTGTTAGGATCCCTTATATAATTAATCAGAACACATCTCCAATCAGCCACCCCAGCATCATCCCTTCTGGCCGAATCGCTATCAGATGCTTTAACATCTAAAACAGCACACATCAACGGCCTTTCCTTTACAACAAATTTTCCATGTCTCACATCATAACCTGAGGCTTGTTGGGCCAAAGCATTAGCCTTTACATTATCCTCCCTGGATACATGACTGATACAAAAAGTATTTAAAGTTCTAATGATATCCATGCATTTCTCACGATATTCATTCAACTTCCCATCCAAGCATTGACTTTGCCCACTAATTTGCTGAACTACAAGCTTTGAATCCCCGAAAGCCTGTATGTCCTTTACACCAACATTAACCAAATATTCTAAACCACTCAATAATGCTTCATACTCGACCTGGTTGTTTGTGCATGCAAATTCTAGTCGAGTAGATAACTCAAAAATTACACCATTTGGAGATATAAAAACACACCCGATTCCTTGCCCTTTTCCACAAACTGAACCATCAAAAAATAATTTCCATGGGCAAATTTCAACTAGCAACAGATCCTCGTCAGTTTTAATACTATGATCTACAATAAAATCAGCAAGTACTTGCCCTCTCATTGCCCGCAATGGTTCATAAATCAAATCAAACTCAACCAAAGAAAATGCCCATTTTCCAAGCCTCCCACTTGTTTCAGCATCCAACAAGCGCCGACTCACATAGGCGACGACAAACTCCTTACCACCATGAACCTGTGTCAAAACAGCCCCTACAATGCTCTCTTGAGCAGCAATGTACAATCTGAAATTTTCACCAAGCACAGGTGCCCGTAAAACAGGAGGATTGACCAAATATTTTTTAATCTTTTCAAATGCTTCCCTCTGTTCTGCCCCCCATGTGAACTGATCACTCTCATGCTTCAAACGCAACAGTGGCATAAATGATTCAATCCTACCAGCTAAGTTAGATATAAAACGTCTCAAATAATTTATTTTTTCCTAACAACTTTTGTACATCTTTCTTACTAGTTGGCTCTTTCAATTTATTAATTTTTTCCACCTTTTCGGGATCAATCTCTATACCATGCTCATGTACAATAAACCCCAAAAATTTACCAGCCGACACACCAAATGCACATTTTAAAGGATTCATCTTCAAGCCATATTGTCGCATTCTTTCAAAAGCCAAACGCAAATCAGCTAAATGATGCTCAAACCCAGATGACTTGACAACCACATCATCAATATACACTTCCAAAATTATTCCTAACAAATCATGGAAAATAAGATTCATAGCCCTTTGATATGTTGCACCAGCATTTTTAAGTCCAAATGTCATCACAATCCATTCAAACAAACCAACAAAACCAGGACAACGAAAAGCAGTTTTAGAAATATCCTCCTCAGCCATAAAAATCTGGTTGTAACCAGCATTACCCTGAAGAAAACTGATAATTTTATTCCCCGAAGCATTATTTATTAAAACATCAGCAATAGGCATAGGATACTCATCTTTAGGAGTTGCTTTGTTCAAATTTCGAAAATCCACACAGACCCCAATTTTTCCTGTATTTTTCTTTTCTACCGGCACTATGTTAGAAACCCAATCTGCATACCTACAAGGCCGAATAAAATTTGCTTTCAACAACCTATCAATTTCTTCCTTTATACGATCGTTCAGTTCAGGATTAAAGCGCCTAAAAGGTTGCTTGTGTGGCATAAACCCTGGCTTAATTGGTAACCTATGCTCCACTAAATCTCTACTCAAACCAGGCATTTCAGTATATTCCCATGCAAAACAGTCTTTGAATTCTCTCAACAGATCACATACCTTTGCCTTCTCTTCCTTCGATAAATTTGCATTTACATATGTCGGCCTGGGAATAGATCCATCCCCAATATCCACCTCTTCGAGCCTGTCAACAGAAGAAAATCCGTGTCCTAACTTTCCAATGTCATCAAAATCTTCCACCACATCACTGATGTCGTTCCTTCCAGAACGATACTCCTCAGTTCTTTGCTGCAACCACTTCAGATTATTTTCTTTGCTATCCATTACAAATTTATATTATCTAGCCGAGCTATATCCGCCGGCTTTACACTTACAGGTACAAAACCATCCTTACCAACACTTACATAATCATAATCAGTTAAGTCCCTCCCCGATAAACATTTCATGTCGTTATTCTGTAACTCTATTGATGATTCAGCTAATGCCACATATGCTGAAGTATCCGCCTCCACAATTTCCACCTTGTCTCCCACCCATTGTATCAAGAACTGATGCAACGTGGATGGTACACAACCATTAGCATGAATCCAGTCCCGTCCAAGCAATATATTATAACGCCTCTTCATGTCAACCACAAAGAACGCAGTCGGCACCGTCTTGCTTCCTATCGTCAACTCCTTTGATATGATCCCTTTCGGTTCAGTTGGCTCTCCGGTAAAACCACTCAAGCTTGTATTGGTCTTGATCAGCTCATCCTCCTTGTACCCCAACTTCTCGAACACTGCAATAGGCATTACATTAACTCCAGCCCCGCCATCAACCAATATGCGACCCATTGGTTTACCATCCAAATGCCCTCTGATGAGTAAAGGTTTCATGTGCTGTCCTAATTCCTTTGGTTTTTCAAAAACTGCACGTTCTGCTCCTAGTAACATCTCAGCCACCTCTTCCTCTGGAGCACGAAACTCTGAAGGTAACTCAAACACCATATTGATACTGAAGTCAGCATCCTTCTCTTGATCACTAGAACTATTGTTACTATCCATGTCATCATTACCTTCCTCTCTAGCCAGTCGCTTCTCCCTCCAAGTTTTCTTGGGAATAACCATAGGACGAACTTCATTAAACCATTTGTCTCGCTGCTCTTCCCTTTCCTTTTCTTTCTTCTCCATTGCTCGCAGTTTCTGAATTCGTCTCTTTTTTGTGTGATTAAGCCCGTCAGGACACCAGCGAGGTGCAGGTGTCTTCCGTGGTGCCACATACTTGATTGACATATCCTCTGAGCTCTGCATCATACTGGTACTGCCCTCCCCACTTTTCTCTGAAGAACTGCCAGCAAATTCTGAACTGCTCCTTGTCTGAAAATTACTAGCTTGCCTTACTGCTCCTTTCCCATAACAAAAACGTGCACTCTGTCTGCTAGTAACTGAACTCACTATTGGCACCACTGGGTGAGGCGTGTAACCCGGTCCAACGATCTCTCGGCCTGCTGCCGACAACACCTTGGCATGCTTAATGCTCGGCTCTTCTTTTGACCTGTACTGCTCAACTCCTGTGCCAACAGTCCCACTCGCTCCTGTAGATGGTCCAACAACTTGTTGATTATTCTCCTTGGTCTGTCCAGTGAGATCATGAGACACAACACTTGAATCTAATTTACAGGGAATTTTCCAATCAATACAATTGCATCTGAGCCCATGCTTCTCTCTTGGTCTGAACATTGCACCATATCTGTTATCTCGTGATTATTTGAGATCAACTCATTCTGGACATTAGAAACTCCTCCCTTGCCATTACACAATACAATAGCATCGCTGTCCCGTTTTATTGGCCTCCACCTCCGAGACGCTGCAAACTGTTGCCATGTGTTCATATATCCCCGACCCTGATGCATGTATGAGTTGGGGCCTCCATACTGTCCTCCTTGCACATTATAGTTACCAAATGCTCGGCCTCCTACCCAGCCAACTGAACCGCTACCTGAAGCTCTATGAAAATATTCATGATCAGGTGACCGTTCTCTTTTGACACCACCTAACCTCTGAAAAACATTCCCTGATTGCTCACGTCGGTATCGCCGCTGGTATGTGTACTTATCCAGCAAAAACTGTGAAGTTGGCTTGATCGTCTTTGGCTTCCACCTCTTCTGCTCATTTACCTTCCAAACTCCAACCTCAGGGCTCTTCGGTTTTATCATCTTGACTCTCAGCTCATCAGAGACGACGACGTTCTTTCCCTTGGTTGTTTCAGCTTGATCAGTCCGAACCAAGATCTTCTTCTCTTCAAAATTGATCGTGCTTACAGGAAAAGGATCCACATCAACCTTCATTTTGCCACCATCTCCCATGGTCAACCGTCCATCATTCAAAGCTGACTGCACCTGTCGACGAAAATAATTACATTCATTAGTTGTATGAGAAAACGAATCATGCCATTTGCAATATTTTCGTTTAGCTAACTGCTCTGCAGTTGGTATAACATGCCCTTCCTTCAACCTAATTACATTATTTTGTAACAGTACATCAAAGAGCTTGTCGCATTTAGTTACATCAAATGTAAATTTTATCTCCTCCTTTTTCCCAGGGCTATGTTTCAAGAAAGAACAAGCTAAGGGTTTATTTTTAGGTGAATCATTCCACTCGGCCACACAAATATCAGCATCATCATCACTAGCCGAGTCACCTTCCAAACAATTTACACCTTGCCTGTCTCTTTCTTTACTATTTGAATCCTTAAATCGGTTATATTGCCTGCTTTCCTTAGCACGACTTTCACAGGCAATGGCACGCTGCATGACCTGGTTGACGTCAACAAAATCTTGCCCTTCTAGCTTTTCCTTCAAATATGAAGATAAACCTGCAAAAGCTAGATCGGCCAAATCTTTTTCTCCAATTGTTAGGCTATAACATTTATTCCTAGTCTCCCTAAATCTTTTAATATATTCAGAAACTGATTCAGTGTATTTTTGCCTAACTGCAGTAAGGTGTGATAGCCTAAGTTCAGTCTCGCCATTATAAAAATATTCATGAAATTTATGCTCCAGTTGAGACCAAGTAGTAATAGAGTTGGGTGCAAGAGAAGTAAACCAAGTAAATGCTGTGCCAGACAATGATAAAGGGAACAATTTAATCCTATAAACATCTGTATGTGCTACCTCACTGATTTGTGCCAAAAACTGCCCAATATGTTCGTATGTAGTCCTACCATCGTCTCCTGTGAATTTTATAAAATCCGGGATCCTAAAACCTCTAGGATATGGCATAGTGTCAAAGTGATCAGGATAAGGCCTTTGATATGTCCTAGCACTCTTTTTCGGTTCAAAACCAAATTCTCTCAGAGTTTTCAACAAGTTTTCCTTGAAAGTTTCTGAAACGTCTCTGCTCGCACTTGTATCAGCAGCACTAGGTATTGAAACTCTAGGAAAAAACGCATCTGGCACTGGTCCATAATTAACCCCAGTCCCTATTGATGGTATAGGAGGAACACTATGTGCCATTGTCTGATAAAAAGGTTGCTGAATATTCGAGTTTAGCACTGTATTTGTATTTCTATTAACTGCACCTGAAGTCACACAGGGGTTTGGTAAACCAGTTGAATTGTTAACTGCACCTGAAGCCACAAAAGAATTTGGTAAACTAGTTGAATTGCTCCTATCAGACCCCTCAGGCTGCTTATCATGCAGCTCCCCTTGAATCTGCAAGATAGTCGACCTAACCTGTCTAGGCAAGCTATTGTCTACGTCTTGCTTAAAAGCACGCTTAAACCCCTCAAAAGAATCCTTCACAGTTTCAGTAACTGTACGAGATAAATGTTCAATCTCTGCCCCAAACTTACTAGTTACTGAAATATCTACCATCCTCACTAATTCTTCAGGAGTTAAGGACGAAGTATCTGTTACCTTGGTCGTTGAAGTGTTTCCCGCTGCAGTCCTCTTGATCGCGCCGCTCCTGGTCTTCCGAAATTCTGCCAGTTTCGCCTTGAGCAGAACATCCGCCTCCTCCTGAATCTCAAGCTCGAGAGCCTTGCGATCTTCATCAGCCAAGTCCTCAATCTTGACCTCCATGACGTTGCCTTGATCAATCTCCGAAGGATCGCCAGCAACCGTCATCCTCCTGCTCGCTCTTAACCGGCAACGATGGTGCCGATCAACAGCAACAAAACCACCACACGAACGACGAACTCGTCCCCAGCGGAGTCGCCAATTTTGTTGCTCAACGAAATTCGTCAAGCAACAACAAGAAGGTATACACCGTATTTTCGCAACGGCGAGCGACTGGTTTACTCGGCAAACCAGCAAAGTTTTCCTACTTTCGCAAGGAAGATCGAGTACTTTTCTCGGCAAAGTACCAAAGGAAAACGAAAAAGCAAATAACAGATGAAAACTGGAAACAAAAGTGTCGATTGATTTTTCTCTGCCCCTTCTCGCTAACCTAACCCTACGTATATAAAGACCAACCCTTACAATAACGGACTCTATTCTGACTCCAAACCGACTTGGACTAACTTCCAAGATCGTAACTACTGAATATTCTAATTAACAACTTATTCTGAGACTCACGCACACCATGATCTCCCATGAGACTCGGACTCTTCCATCGAATCACCATCGTACAAAGCCACGTCCAACGCCAAAGCTTTCCGCTCACATCTGCATACAAAGTTCTCTGAACCGAACACCTGGGCCTGTTAACTCTGTTTTCTGAAACAACCAGACAGTCTGCATTCCAGCGACTTGCAAACAGAGCCATCTCTTCTCTAATGAACGAAACAAAAACTAGCAGCTACCATGTAAGCCACGTAACTCCTCATGAGAACACACCATCAACAGACCATGTAAATCTTCACCGACTCATCACTGGCCGCACAGCTCCATGAAAAAGACCACGTAACTCCAAGCAACCCCAATGAATGACCACGTAACAGAAGACAAAATTATGTAGCTTCAGAAAATTACCACGTAAATCATCTTCTGACCACGTAACTCACCAGGCCACATAGCTTGATCACACCATCTTGTCCAACTCCTATCCCAAGGAAACGGACCCAGCTATCAGTACCTCATATGCCCTGAAATCTTTCAGACATGCATCCTGTTCTTCCCGGCAATTGAGCAATGACCACATAACTCCTTCAGTAAAGGAAAAAGAGAACCACATAGCTCATCACCTTGGCACATTAAACTCCACCACTTACAATTCTTGCAAAGGAAACCACCTGCCAAATTTGACCACCAACAGATCCCTCTCCCACGGCTGCTGCTGATGCTACTCCAGTGCGGTGTCTTGGCGGTGATGGCATTCCCTCTCCAACGGCTGAAGCTGTTGATCCTTGGCGGCACCGCCATGGCGGCGGTGGTTACAGGCGATCGATTGCCCGGGTAGGTGTGCCACAAAGGCTTCCTTGAAATGTCATCTTCAGTTAAAGTCTGGAAGATGCATGACTTCATAAGAGATCATGGTAATTATGAGGGTAAATGGGCATTTCAAGTGAGCCAAAACAAATTGAAATGAGCATGTTATTAGTATTATAGAGTCAGAGAATTCACCTTCAGAGAATTCACCTTTTCTGGTATATTGACGTTATCAAGTAGTCTTGGAATGGGCTTCGTCGTCTCAGGGTTGAAGAACAGGAATGATCTGAAACATTTCAAATTATTATGTAACGGAGGAAGTAAAACTTTTTTTTTCTCAGGAACGTTCCAATTAAATATAATTGGATCAAGAGAAAACATACATTGTCTGATCATTTATAATGTCCTCTAGATCTTTCACAGGCGAATGGAAAAGGCCACTGCTCATATCATTATCTTCAGCAGAAGACAACCATCCTCTAAGCTCACTGTTCGGAGTAGAATTCAGAATTATTATTTTCATAATATTTGTCAAACCAGACTTTTGAGAATTCGTCAGTGTACAATCAGCTCCTAGATGTACCTGATAGAAGGATCTATCTGAAGCTTTCTTGACGAACAGTCAGATGTTTGTGTAGATGCTGCATGGCTTGCAAGAGTATTTGAGTTCTGCAGGAAGATCTTCTCTTGTCGGGCAGTGTTCCTACTCATCTCATGCATCTGGACACAGACAAGGTAAAATACGAATAAGCATCATACTTCAGTGCAACTTTATGACAGAAATTTCTTTTTACCGCGAGATTGTTCTCCACTGTCTTGGTGGCCGAAAGCAGCAGCTTTTCATCAATGAATGGCAGCATTGCAATACCCTGAGAATTTGTTTCAGGGGAAACTAGTTAGCATGAGTAGTGAGGAGATGCTGGTGCAGCAAGAATATTAGTGCAGCTAGTCTTTTGAGTTTCTATATATCTATGTATAGAAACCTAGTTCGAAAATGTTCATTCAAGATCTTCCGAAAAAAAAAAAAGTCATCCACATATACGAAAGGTTGACTTACTTGCCACAAGAAACGTTTTCCATGGGTATCAATCTGCCCATCAAATCTCTATAACAATTTGGCAGTGCACATGAGCTGCAAAAGGAAACCAAAACTTAAAATACTGCAATACAAAATTTGGTTACTTATTTAACTAAGAGTGGTCACTGTTGCCTTTCTGGTGGAAGAACTGCCATGAGCTGATCGAATGGTCTCAGTGGCTTGTCCTTGGTGAAAGATATCTTGAACTGAGATAGGCCTTAGAGATCAGATGCAAAAGGAGCATTATGGATGGGGTAGTACCTGCAGAAACAAGAACAGACATGCTAACGACAAGCATGACACAATGGAAATATTTTCGGTCTTACATATCAACAAGAATTTCCAGTTAAAATATATTTATTTGGCACTATTTAACAAACTTAGGTATCAGGACCACTCATCATAAGATTTTAGAATAATGGAAGCACATTACCTAGCTAACTATCAACACAAATACATGGACAAAACAATTCAGTTCAAATAAAAATTTCCTACTACGTACCAGCTCCATGATGGAACGTCTGCAAAATAGTACTGAAGCACCCAACAAAGCCCCTCCAGATACTTCTGAACCTAAAATAAATTAATAAGTAAGAAAAATCTCCTTATCACACCTCATATTCTCACGTGAATTCTATTTAAATAAAAAATAAACAAGAAAAATGTAACCATGTTGTTCTTCAGCTTCCCAACTTCATTATAATTTTCAATACCAAACTTTTCCCGGTAGAACCGAGATTTCCACCCTGCGAATCCCAGTCTTATCTGTGCAAAAGATATGTCAATACTGATACACAAGCGAAAAACCTTTTAAATTAGGCATGACTAACCTTGTCATGATTAGACGCTCCACTTTTTACAAGGTCTTGCTTTTTACGAAGAGCATCCTTTAAGTTTTGCCTCAGCTCCAGGGTATTTGCAGTAATCTAATGAACAGAGATAAATTTTGAGAGAACAGAAATAAATGAATATCAAGGTATTTTCGAAAAAAGGCAGGTAAACAATTGTGTATTTCCAGTGCTCCTATAATACACTAACAAATACAAGCAAACTCTACCGTACATCTGACTTGTTGGAGCTGCAGGTGGAAATAGTACATTGTGTTTCAAGAGACTTGACCAATAAGTCTGGACCATCAGGATTTTCTTCCTGCGTAGAAAAAATGAGATAAAACACTTGAACCTATCCAAATTTTTTTTTTGTACAAATTTTTGAAATTATAGCCAATCCTCGCTGCATCATCAAAAAGTTTCTCATTCCAATCTTTCTCTGCAGCCTGACACAGTATCTTGCGCTGATAGCTCTGCATGTAAACAGCAAGTTACGAAAGGGACCAGCACACATTCAGACAAGGCTTTAAGTTTATAACAACACACTCGATTATTAAAAGAAAAACTCTGCTTGAAAAAGAAAAACATACCTCTTGTAAGTAATATCGTTTTACAAAGATTCTCTCTTCACACAAGGACAGTTCATGAAAAAACTATTCCAACCTTGAGACCTTAAGATAGGCAGCATGTTTTTCTGTAACCTGATTCAATATAAAAAAGAAGTGAAGCAAAACATAGCTAATAGTAATCACTGATGAAACAAATAGCGAGATTCTGCAGGTACTTTTTTTGTGTTCACAATGTAGCCCCCCATTTTGTTGAAGTTTGTTTTGTACACCTCGATGAGAAGGTCAACTGCATCCTATGGACCATGAAGGATTGACCAGAGAAACAATTCAGTTTTTCATAATTGTGAACAAGTGAAATAACATGACTCCAATACATTCCGCCAAACTATTGAGACTATGAAGGCATACACTATATAGATAGATGCATACCTCACGTATCTCAAGCGATGGAATGTGTGGAATGAAATCATTTCCTGTCAAGAAACAAATAAATATGAAGTCATCCACAAGCTTCTCGACATCTGTTTTGAATATAGGGTTCAATATCTTCAGATCAAGCTCCAAGTACTCCCTCAGGACCCATATGTTCAAGAACTGCAAGAGGATGGTGTTATTCAAGAAAACCTCTGTTACTAAAATATAATCCCAAGGAACAAACCTGATACGACTTATTAGGAGTCTTGCCCCTAATCCTTCCTTCTATTGCCCGGGGGAACCAGCCTCTATACTTTCTCGAGGACTCTTCAGTTTTGACGAACTCTTTAGCTAAAGGGATACAATTTTCTGGCTGAATTTCTAATACATCCTGGCCAAGTTAAAACATAAAGTATTCTTAATTCTATAGTTGAAAATTGTTGCCACAGCATTTTACTGAAGCCTGGAGATAGCACTGAGGATACGCATGAACAGACCTCCCTCAAAATTGAAAAATGTGGTTCATGAGATGCCAAAGCAAGCATAATTAAATCAGCATCCTGAAATAATTATTAAGAGTCAGTCTAAATAGTGACTTGAAAAGGCAAATAATCAAATTATTGCAGAGAGCTTTTCATATTATTCGGACTATGCATATGCATATATTCGTACAATACCAGTCCATACATTCACTACCAGGATCCCCACTTTTCCCGAGTGCCTGGGACACTCGGGAAAAGCCAGAACACACTCGGGAAAAGCTTTCCCGAGTGTAGCACTCGGGAAAGCTCACTCGGCGTTTCCGTACTCGGGAAAGCCCACTTTTCCCGAGTGTCTTTTATCGGGCATTCGGGAAAGGCTTTCCCGAGTGTAAAATCGACACTCGGAGATCAAAAAAACTGACAGACGGCTGACTGACGGCGACCCACCTTTCCCGAGTGTAATTCAAATTACACTCGGAAAAGGTCCCCCCCTTTTCCCGAGTGTCTGTGCACAGACACTCGGGAAATACCCCAACCTTTCCCGAGTGTCTGTGCATTTACACTCGGGAAAGTTTTTTTCCAGAACCGTTTTTATTTGTTTTTTCGACAAATCCAATTGACAAACACGCAGGCATTATATATATATATGACAATATGCATCCATTTCACAACCACATCCACATCCAAATACTCAAATAGTCCATAATTCAACAACTAATACACACATAGTCCACAAAGTGTTCAAACGTACACAAATAGTCTATAAATGCTTACGAATGCACAAATTGTCCACAAACGCTCACAAGTCCACAAATAGTTCACAAACACTCACAAGCGATACATTTAGTCCACAAAACAGAAATCATGGATCAAACGGATTTCTGGTTGTGCAAGCAATGCCGTGTTTTTGGGTCATAATTCTCGCAGCTGCGTTGTGCACGGATGAATGACATGATTTTGTGCTCGCCTTCTCCAGGTACGTTGGAATCAGACAGTATAACCTTCAGAATGAGAAAATTGTGAACATACTAATCATGTAATGATAGTTAAAAAAAAAAAATCAGCTGGGAATGTCATCAACAAAAGTTACTCCATAATAAGAGATAGAAGATTATGGAACTAGTTAACCACTAACATAAAAAAAATCAACAACGAATAGAACTTTTGACACTGCAGAATTGCATCCGTACAAGTGAGAAACGAAATCAAATTAAGTGTGCTATCAGTCGAACCTTGATGTCTTTCCATCCAGGGTCACTATTCAACCGGGCACGGATATAGTACTCGAGTGCTGTCGAGAGCTTCTCCATGAACTCTGTTCCTGGTGTAATGACATTGGGATCCGAAACCTCATTCGTCTCCCTCGGTAGAACCTCTTTGCCTTGTGCCGTGAACTTTTCTCTCAGAAGCTTCTCTTCTATTGCCTGCAAAACCAGAGCGTCAATATATTTGCCACTGCTGTGAGGCATTGCACCGTGCAGAAAAATCACGATATACACATCCTCTGATAAGGTTGTTGACTGAGACTCTGAGAGTTCACCGCATCTTTGGCATCTTTAGCAGCCTTGAAGCGCCTGGACCTCTGCTGGTTCATTTTGGCGCGAGGAGCGACACCATCTGCAGTTGAAACAAGGAAAGTCAACGGATCAGCTGAGCAACGACATGTGCTGATCGATGCTAGTTTTAAGATGGTAAGTAAAGAAACAAAGAAAGGGATTGAGCCTGAATCGACCAAAAACGCCATGAAAAATGAACAGAGAGCATAGTACAGCAAGGGTAGTACTAGTAATTACCTACAGCCAGGTAGAGCAGCTTGGTTGGCCTGACGATGCGGAAGATCGAGGCGGTCCATGTACTCGAACATGGCTTGGAACACCTCGTCGAACGTCGTCGGCGGACACACCTGCTGGATCTCGACGCGTGAGTGCCTGGGTCCATGGCCAAAATGCACAACAGATCGAGTGAAGTGTTGTTACACAGCGAGTTACCTGGTCCTCCGGGTGGAAGCAGTCAAGCAGGGGTGGATGATGCCGTTCATGTCCAGGTACAGGTTGTGGTAGACGCCATTGCCGGGGCCTTCCCCGGCGTCGCTGTCGTCTTCTCTCGCGGGGACGACGATGTTTGGGTACTTCCCCACGAGCCACTTGTAGAACGACGGCACACCCATGGCAAGCCGGCAAACAGCTTCCCTTGCTCGTCGGGTCGTCGCCGATCGCCAGATCACTCGCGCTCTCTTTAACTCTATTCTCAAGCCGCGCGAGGCCTTGTGTGCTAGTGCTACGACTAGTCGTGCTAGTACTTAGCCGTAAGTAGTGAGTGCGAAGCGGAGAAGACGGGGAGCGCGCCTCGTCGGTCGCCGTGCTGGTTTGCACTGGGAGACGCAACGGCGGCCGGAGCGCCATGACATGACATGCCGTGGGCCCATGACACGGTGCCCACCGATGAGTCCACGTGTGCAGGCATGCACGGAGGTGTGGCCGCCGACGCCTCGCGTCGCACGGGTAACGAGACGGCTACGAGAGCAATAGCTGCACCTAGCTTGCTTGTTGCAGAGCTTGCATGCATGCACGGGGAACCCAACCCAACTGCAATGATGGCGGCTAGAGATTTTCACACTGGGATACTGCTGCAAGCTAGAGAGATCGTCTCGGTCCGTGCGTACAGTAACAACAATCGGGTTTTCACGGTAAGTATCTCGGCGCTCTGTCAGGTTCCGATTACACTTTACGACTTGCGTTCCCATGGTTAGCCAGCCGATTGCACAGTTCGGTGGAACCGTGTACTAACTATTGTCTTTTTTATTATTATTTTCAAGGAGAGTTTTATTTTCATTAATGGAAAAGTCTACTGGACTATAGCCAGTCGATCACTTCACCCCTTAAACTAAGAAACCAGTTATTTTACCCCTTCATCTTTGCAAAACCGTCTAATTTACCTCCTCTGCCGGTTTTGAAAGGTGGTTTTGCATAAGCCTGACAGGAGGACCCACATGTAAGTGACCTTACGTGTCCCTAAGACAGCATGCGGCGACAACGCCAGTACAGACCTCGCCGGCAGCTCCACGGCGGCTCGGCAAGGGTCCCAGGCATTGTTATGTGGTCGGAACGCAAGCAATCGTTGGCCCAGGGGTGCCTTGGCTGGGGAGATGGTCAGTGCATCGCCTGCATCAAGCACGGCGGCTCGCCGTGACGCGCGAGCAAATGATAACAGGGGAAGCACCGGTTCAAGGCTTGGGACTTAGGAGCATCTCACCTTCACATTCTCCGGCTCGACGTGCATCTTCTGGATGACAAGGGGCCCGGGAAGGTAGAACTCGATTGTGTGGTCTCGTGATGGCAGAAACTGACAGCGATGAGAACTAAAATTCTTGGACAATGGGCTAGGGATTCACGTCAAGGAACAGCTAGGGAGATTCACACTAACTTGTAGCACATCATTGTGCGAGCAATCGGGCCATCATTGACCTATGGTGAAGGAATTGAAGTCGATACATGACCTGTGCCGTGAACGGGGCGGAGGAAGAACGTCATCAATCTGCTCGTATGGCCAGCGCAATAGGATGAGGAGAGGGTGGCTAGCGGCGCGCCGCTCGAGATCTAGATGGGGGTGGCGGCGCTGTGAGGCGTCGGCAGGTGGTCTAGCGGGCGGCGGGCGGGCGAGGCAGGGAGGCGCACTGGATCAGCGAAGGAGATGGAACCCACTAGTCAGTCTCAGCCAATATTAGGAGCAATGCCAGCTCAACTGTCCACGTGAGCAAAACCACTCACAAAAACCGCCTAGGGGGTAATTTAGACGGTTTTAAATAGTTGAGGGGGTGAAACTTTTAATTTTAAAGGTTGGGGGGTGAAGTAGCCACTGGGCAATAGGTTAGGGGGTGATTTAGACTTATTCCTTCATTAATTAAAGTGTGACATAGGCAAATATCTAAACCTCTAAAGAACCAGTTGCGAAGAAAATCAGTTTCATCCTGCTAGCCTATCTACCCTGCCATCTGAACCGTCCTGCCATATTATGCACCCAAAATCCAACGCACCGAATGGTTGCACCAGATCCCGAGCATAACGCTCCCCCTCTCTCCCCCACCGGTTTCGTTGATTTTTTAGAAGTGTTGCATTACCGTAACGCTCCAAATTAATGTTTTTCTCACCCACGACGCCACCGCCTGTACCCTCTCTATTGGAATGATTTTAGTAGCCTTCCATAAAGGCCCGGTGCCACGCTAGGAGAGGTTTCATCCGTTTGGAAATAATTCAATCGTAACCAGCTGTTTCCATAAGAGGTTGACGTCGAAAATAGCGGCAATTGATGACGCTGCGCTATTTGCAAGTTCACCCACGTTTGGAAGGTGTCGATTGCACTCGCATGCGTGATTTTCGCCCGCAAATCGCGCCAGCGTTTCCTTCCTCGATCTTGATTTCCATACACACAGCCCTGACTACTGCAAGGAGGATGAATTGAAGGTGGAGGCCGTGGAGCCGTGGAGGGTGGCAACCGCTGCCGCCAGCTGCTACAGCGACAATACCACCAGCAATTTCCTTGTACAAGCGGATGACGATGGGATCGGAGGTGCAAAGTGGGCCGGCCGGATGGGACGTGGAGTCCATCTTCCTTGCAGCCCCCATGCGCGAGTGGTGTCGCAAGAGGCGGTCCTACACATCACGCAGTCACCATCGCAGATTCGCAGCTAACCACGATCAGTTCAGGTTCATCCCTGGAAACCTTTCGGCAATCGGCACCACCACTCACCTCTAGCGTCTCGTCGTCCACCGACATCGATTTTGATTTGTTTTCTGGTGATTGATCAATCGATTCATTTAGGTGCTGCAAATTTATGACCCCGGCTATCCGAATACATCCCTCGTTCGCTCATCCATCTGTTACAATATGGATGGTGATGACGGAATTCTTCGCTACAGGGCATATCCAATCGAAGAGTTGGCAGAAAGCAGTTTGTTTGTTGAGGTGGCATATCTCTTAAGTAAGCGTTATTAGCTTTGTTTTCTGTTTATTGTTCGTTTAACCATGCAATCTTTCAATTACCTGTTTGGTTGAACATGATGTGTGATCAGTGTATAGGAATTTGCCTATTCAGAGCCAACTGGCTGGCTGGGAGTTCGCTATTTCGCAGCATTCAACTGGTCCTCAAGGACTCTTGGTATTGTATTGCTACCTGGCTATTTTTCTTAGACAGCGTGAATGCAAAATACTCAAGGCAGTACTTGGTTTCGCCTGGGTTAAATGCAAAATACAATTGATGCCTCATGACGCTCACTCCCTGCCAGTGCAATGAGAACTCTTCCTGTCTTCCATGCAGACACAACTGAGGTTCTTAAAGTAAGTCATTCTAAGACCGCTTGAGAATACTGAATGTTCACTTAATTCTTATTGATGTGATACAATGGACCAGAAAATTGAAGTTACTATTTTAAGATCTAAAATTTTGTTGTCTAAATGAAGCATGGACTGAGAAGCAGGAAGGACAAGAGATGGCAACATAGACGCGCCGGTGCTGACGTTTTGATGGGGATGTATAGGCAGAGGCCCAGTGAAGCCAGCAGTCCAGCACAAAGGAGCAAGGTGAAGAAAACTTGTGTTTCTTGTGAGTTGGGACATGTTTGATGAATTCACCTCTGTCGCATCTGTTGAAAATGTAACATTGGTTTGATCATTTGGTCGGCATGCGTTGCGAGCAGGTTTTTTTTTTTTTGGAGATCTGAGTAGGTTCATTAAGTGTCGTCCATAGATGCTAGCCATGGTAATTTGGGTTTTTGACAGACGAAGATGATGATCAGTGAAAAAAAAAGAAATAATTTGCTCGCATGATATCCATATATTTAATGCTTGTAAGAATCCTTTACAAACTTGGCATTATTTTGTAGATCTTGGAAAATACAGGGTATTTCTGTCCGGATTGCAGATTGAGGCGCAAAGCAGTGCCAAAGCCAACTAAACACTTCCAAGCTTTCAGAGTATGTTATTTATTTTGCTTTTTCCTGACCTGAAAATAAAACTAAACATGACACTTTCTAATGTGTATTACTGCATCTACACAGATGTGATAGCACTTCTAAGGATAAAATGTATGAAAGACTGCCGGTATACTGCAACGGGGTGGAGGGACTTAATTATAGCATTGATCTATATCTGATTTAATGTGCTTTACTTTTTTTTATTAATCTTGCTCCCTCAAACTGTAAATGCAACCGCTCATAGGGAATGAAGAACTAGATGACTTAGTTATGTCAAAAATGATTTCCTTATGCATTGGAATTGTACTGAAGTGTAAACAATGAATTGAAATGAAAGTCCTTCCCATGTTTTCTATTTTTTTTCTTCATGTCCTTTCCAATGTTAGGCTCAACTGATTTAATTATTTTTGTTTCAATGAAAGCACTGCCCCCTGTTTGGAGCATCTGCTCACCGCATTGTCTGTCCTTGAGAATAAAATGTGGTTTTTATATGCAGGTTACTACTTCATTAGAACGGCTCCAGTTCTAGATTAACTAGGATATGGCGAACACATTTCAAATAAACCAAAGTAGCAGTTGACAACCGACAATGGATTCAAGGTACATTATGCTGTTTGTTAATCTTATCCTCCTTCCTACAGCTTATATGGATTGCCCATGTTCTCTGACACGTTGATTTATTAGCATTTTCTATGAGATGTGATAAAATCCCATCAAATTGATGTCTATGGCTGTTAAATATAAAAATCGCACATGACCTTAATTTAAATGTTTAGCCGTATATGGATTCCCAGATAGTCCTAAAGAGAAAAAAAATGTTGGTAATTTTGAATCCTTGATAACATTGATTTGCACCATGCCATCAAGGTTCTACAGTGCAGGTACTGAAGGAGGCTGATTCTATGGTTTACATTAAATCTATCCTTCTGAGAATTGCAGGCTTTCAATTCTGCCCCCTGCCTTTTTTTTTTCCAGTGCCACTCTGCATGCTACTGCCACCTAGGTTTGTTGTTTGTGGGACTAATAGGAAGCTAACGTACAACTCTTTTCCCGTCCGTCCATGCATAAGCTCAAGATTCTGAAACTTGCAGCCTTGTCTATAGAAGGATGCACCTATAAATCTGTAAGCATGTCCCCAGTATTGTTTTACTGTTTTGTTTGATGAGATACAAAGTTGCTGCTTGATAATGATTGTTGTGTTTTTTCCTAATTGTCCATGAGTAAGTGGTGTACTAAAGAGGTTATTCTTAATAGAAGCATCCAAAAAGAGGTGGGTGAATGTTGAATGCTCAGATTTCTCATCTCAGATTGCTACATGTTGTCTTAAAATAACTGCTATTGATCATATTTTGTATATTTATTTTTGCGTTTGTTTGGAATATTTTCTTGCAGAAAATAAAATGCATTGTGGTGAATTGTATTTCCAGCTGTTGTTTTACCAAAAAAAAATTTCTTCTTGACCCACTGATTGCCAGGAATATGTCAAAAATATTTTCTTTTTTGCTCCTTGTTGGTACCCCATATGCCAAACAGAAATTAATCCGTAACCGTACGGATACCGCTGTAGCTTTCACCCAAGAGTATTCCAGGGTATCGAAATCCACAGAGAACGAGAAGTGACAATCAACTAAACCCGGAGTGATTCAGATTTTCGAGATCAGGTTCATAAGAAGGATACAATTAAGATGAGAGGGACTCTCGGCCTAGGCTTCATGCGACCTACAAAGACTTAGTTTATTCTACTTAGTTCTCACTTTCATGTTCGTTGTTTCGGGCGGTGCCGCATGTATCTCGAGAGAGAAACGGTCGGGTAACCGAGCACCTACTAATTAACCCGAACCTGGACGACTTCAAGGGACGGACAGGGCTGTCACCACCTGCCGCCTACGTCCCCGGTGGAGTTAACCGCATCCCTAGTATTCTCTAAATCACGACACCATGCCGTCATAAAGAAGAATAAAGCCAACTACCTTGCAAGTTCTTAAATAGTCGAGTACCACTAGCATCGTTTAACATAGATAAGCATGCTAACGAGACGAGGGACCCACAATGATTCATTCAAGCAATCACTAAGGAAGAAATGAACTTAAGTCAAAGTAAAAGTCTACATGTTACCCGGCCAAGAGTCGAGGAAATTACTCCCGGTGGAGCATCCTCCCCGAAGCGCAAGATGGAGGAAAAGTCGGCATTCCGACTCTTCCCCAAATCTCTACTCCTCTCACTCTCCTTCTACTTCAATCTCCTCTTAGTGTGTATTACAAGTAGGGCAGGACTACCGAGCCAGCTCGGCTCGGCTCGGCTCGGCTCAGTCCAGCTCGTTAGGATAACGAGCTGGCTCGGCTCGGCTCGTTATCTTAACGAGCTAGAATGCTGGCTCGGCTCGGCTCGTTACGAGCTCGAGCTGGCTCGCGAGCCAGCTCGTTAAGCTCGTCACTCGCCTCCAGCATCTCTGCTACGACCTGGGGAACAAGACGATAACCATGCCGTTGGGTACATCTTCACGCCTTTGAGCACAATGACGTGTCGGGCGAGGAGGCGGTGGCCGACGACGCAGAGGTCGTCGCGACCGAGAGGGGACGGGGGCTGGAGATGTGGAGGAACCGACACCACCGCACGAGGGAAGTAGAGGGAGGGGTGGCACCGCCTGGCTTGAGATGTCAGCCGCCGCGCTTCACGTCGCCTATCCATAGTTTGGATCTTGACTCAGTCCTCTTCTATCATCGCCATAGTTATGGGAAGAGCGGTGAGGACAATGAGCTCATGTTCATCATGAGCTTTGGCGTTGATGGCTGCAGCGTCGATGACGAAGGAGAAGGGAGAGGCGAGTGCTATGACGGGAGAAAGGACGCCGACAACCTCGTGGAGCTCCTCCGGGCAAGCTCGCAAGTGGGCGACGAGGGAACAAGGTGATAGGTCAGCGAGGCAAGCGGTGCGGTTCACGAACGGAGCAAGGCAGGCATGCGATGGGGATTTGGGAGGAGACAAGGTGTGGTGGCGGCGTGATTCGGGAAAGGAATAAGGTGTGTGGAGGGAGGAGGAGACCGAGGGGTGCTGGGCCTGTTGGAGCATGCTGGCTCGTTTGGCTCGCGAGACAACCTCGTGGAGCTCCTCCGGGCAAGCTCGCAAGTGGGCGACGAGGGAACAAGGTGACAGGTCAGCGAGGCAAGCGGTGCGGTTCACGAACGGAGCAAGGCAGGCATGCGATGGGGATTGGGGAGGAGACAAGGTGTGGTGGCGGCGTGATTCGGGAAAGGAATAAGGTGTGTGGAGGGAGGAGGAGACCGAGGGGTGCTGGGCCTGTTGGAGCATGCTCGCTCGTTTGGCTCGCGAGTGGCTCGCGAGCCAGCTCGAGCTGGCTCGTTAAGCATAACGAGCTACAAACCTAGCTCGGCTCGTTAGAAAAAGTGAACGAGCCGAGCTGAGCCGAGCCGAGCTAGTCACGAGCCGAGCCGAGCTAACGAGCCACGAGCTTTTCGTCCAGCCCTAATTACAAGTGAGGGGAATGGGGACTATTTATAGGTGGGAGGTGACTTGGGGGAGTGGAGAACGTCCCTAACAATAAAGGAATATTCCTTAACTATTCCAAAGCCTTCCTCACCCTCTCAAGCAACCAGAACCGACCTTTGTTCTCCCTCCCGCTCGTGCTGATGTCAGCGATGACGTCAGCATCGTTTCAGCTTCTAGCTTGGAGTTTCTTCGAGTGATATCTCTTTCATCCGAGCTCCGAATTGGGTGAACCATATGACCATTTCGATCGTCTCGATGAGGGCTTTAACATGTTGTACTCCATTCTGTGATTTGACCTCATCTACTTGTTGGTTCTGTAGTATTTTGTTTTATGGCCTGGTGTTGGTATTTCTTAACGTCACAGATAAATCCGCAAGCGTACGGAGAATACCGTTGTAGCACTTCACCCGTGAGTATTCAAGGGTATCGTTATTTATATTATCCCAAGGGAACGGAGTGGAATTATCTACTAGTCTAGCTGGTCCAAGGACACGAGGAAGGATGGTAGGTATGGGTAGAGAGGATTCCTATGGATGAAGTTCTATCTGGAACAAGGAGAGTAGACACAGCAGGGCTGTCACCACCTACCGGCAAACTCCCCTACTAGGACACGTGACACTAGGGCTATTAAGTCCCTAGGCCAGTCCTAGGGTCACGTGACAACAAGGCAATTAAGTCCTCGCTGCCAGACCGATTCCAAGAAGTCAATTCCCTAGAACAGAAAGGACTAAACACAGCAGGGCTGTCACCACCTACTGGCGACCCTCTCCTAGGACATGTGACACCAGGGCTATTAAGTCCCTATGCCAGTCCCAAGGTCACGTGACAGCAAGGCAATCAAGTCCTCCCTGCCAGACCTATTCTAGTTCACAAGACTAAAGATAAATTCTGCCTCTAAATGCTTACTTGAATAGAACGATGATCATGCAAGCAAGTAAAGGAAGAACTTATACTAGAATAGAAACATACAATCCAAAAGGAGATCGAGAGTACTTACTTGTAATGAAGATAAACGACGAACGAACGATGAACGAACGACGAACGAACGATGAACGAAGAACGAACGACGAACGAACGATGAACGAACGAAGAACACTTCACTATAAATAAGTATCCCCCAAGATACAAGATTTGGGCCAAGTCCTCACAAAGGGAGAACTACCCTTCTCTCCTACCCTACTCTCTCCCTACTCTACTAGTGTACAAATGGCTCTAGGCCCTTGGGAGTGGAATGAGGCTCTCCTTCTTGTGTGTCCTTGAGGGGAGGGGGTACCCCTCTATTTATAGTCTTGAGTAGGTCGGTTTGGGGGCCTCCACCGCCTCAATGCACCGCCTCAACGCATTAAATGCAGGCAGAACCGACATCAGGAAGGCGGTGGCGACCAACCAGAGAAAGATGGGCCAGATTGGCCACTGTAGCAGGTCGGCCGACCTCACTGTAGCAGGTCGGCCGACCCCCCCTTGGCCCATTTGGCCTTGGGCTTTGGCCGAGGGGTCCTCCTTGATGTCTTGTAAAATGATCTTCGTGCATTGGCCCAAGTTGGTTGTGTTTTGTATGACTTTTGATCCATATCTTGTTGGGCTGCCTGTGCTGATTTTCTCGGAGTGATGTGTTGTGGCCTTCTTGATGTGAATTCCCTCCTTTTGATATGAAATGTACCTGCACTCACAAATTCACCAACACTCGTGGAAATCGTTAGTAATAAACTCCTACCACTATGTTTGGTGTTTATTTTATTTCTTTTATGCAGGTACTTGACGGTCAAAAGTGGTACTTAAGGACCGTCAACACCCGGTGATCTTGTTTTGTACGGATGACGTGGGAAGGTTAGTCACTCGGGCCTTGAGCGCCATCTCGGGGTCTTCACTTGGTGGGAATGACTCATGTGTGAGATTTACGCTATTTCTTATTGAAATCACGCCATAATGCTTTGAAACTCTGCAAAACAACGGCGGAGACACAACTCGTGGAACTAGATTAGCAAATAAGCAAAATATGCCTATGGCCTTGCATTCATACCTTTTTATTGCCGGATTTAGGAAAGAAATATTGGCGTTTAGCGATGCCAACACTCCTTCATTCTGTGACAGAAAATGGGTTCATATTTAATATTTGCTTTCCTCTGTTAACATCACGTCATGTCTTTTATGTCTCAAAGTCAATTAGCATCTTTAATTTCAAACAATGTTGTTGTTTTATCAGATTCTTGAGCTTATCGTGTTAATGTCGTTATGGTACTTAAATGCAATGATATGCTAGAACTGTATTTTTTTTATGATACATACGGTACATCATACTACTTTTATTTATGATAAAGTCCTGCTAAGTAATGTCATTTGGTCGGACACGTGCGTGGCGCACGTGCATTTTTATTAGTAGTGACCTAACAAGAGAGTTATAAAAAAATTATCTTAATAAAACTAAGTATACACGATTTACTTTAGACATAAAACATCATGAAACTAGCATTAAAGGAGAGTAATTTTATTTCACCTTATAAACAATCGATGAAACAAAAAAAAAATATAGATTTACATGCTATGAAACATCAAAATGAAACTATGCATTGAAAAGGTTGTTTTATTTGTGGTTTCAAAATACATTTAGTGATGTGGCACTCTTGAAAA
The DNA here is from genome assembly GCA_007726485.1 of Eragrostis curvula. NCBI lineage: Eukaryota > Viridiplantae > Streptophyta > Magnoliopsida > Poales > Poaceae > Eragrostis > Eragrostis curvula. The sequence continues at coordinate 50,301,789 of CM017440.1, read as the reverse complement.
CATCAATATGAGAGGTCCATTAGGACTAACCTTAGAGCTACTCCCTCATTCTGTCTCTTAATATAGGACATTTTAGAGTTTTAAGAATAGAACAAACTATAAAGTTGGTGGGAGAATTGATGTAGCAATAGATTGAGGTAAAAATAAAGTTATAGTAGTCTTTTGACTGCAATTACAAGTGAAAGTTGATGAGCCAGCAAAGTTATTTTTGTATTTGAATTCTAGTTAGAAAGCTCTATATTCTGGGACTGAAAAATTAGCATTTAGCCTTTAATAAGCACTAGCATCACTCTCGCTCATCCGCTTTCCTCAGATAGTCTCAATGAAAGATTTTATATTGTTGCTTCCAAGAGTGTCACATAAACAACAAGACAATTATTTAATAATAGAAATAGCTTATATTGTACATAGTTTTATTTTCACTGTTTTCAAAAAGCACATGTAAGAGACAAATTGTGTTGAAATCAGTATAGACATATTTTCATCTACATGGAATACTTTCTCTATCTCATAATTGTATTGCTATGTCATAAAAAATATCTATGCGGCACCTTATTTATTAAAAATAAAACTATATATATTTGAGAGTAGTCTCATATATAATATAATAATAGATGCCTGACGCTTAGTTTCTCTTTTGGGACGCTGCTTTGAGCAAATTGCTCATAATGATAGGCTCTTAGGATTCTACAAATCCAAGCTAATTCCTTCGCCCAACATTTTAAAGTTCATTTTTTTTTCAAATATAGAGTGTTTTGAGAATTTGGTAGGAGAGTTCGTGGAGGGATGCTTTGAGGTAAAATGAGAAGTATAGCAGTCTTTTGACTTTTAGATTTTTTTTGCGTTTAAATGTTAGAAAATCCTATATTTAGGGATAGAGGGAGTACATTTTTTTTTTTGAATAATAATGATTTTACTTTTCATTCAGTCAACCCACCACATTATAATCAAATTAATAGCTCAAAGTTTGTCGTATTTTTAAAATCTTATATATTTATGGATAAATTTTGAGTAACATAATCTTTTATATATAAAGGGACAGATGGAGTACATATCTTGGAGGCCTCTCAACGTTTCTGGTCTACTATATATCAGGAAAATAGTCAGAATTCCGTTTCTGGTGCGTTGAACAGCTTCTTCACGGCGATCGTGCCATTCCGCAGTATTCCAACATGAGCATGAACAAAAGCCCTTCCATCAAATGTGGCCAAGTATGACTCTATGAGGACAGTTGCACTCATATCTTGCAAAGCGCACCCACCACTTCTCTGATCATTAGAGATATTATTCGTGATGGATTTTTTTTGAGACCTTATTCGTGATGGATTTTAGAAGTGATATGTCACACTCAGTTTCAAGGACAAAACCGAATCCTCATCTATATGTGTGCCCAGGATCAAGTTTCACACATATAGGACAAAGTATAGTAAAACAGAGTAACCAATGTCATAAATACATCGTACAAATATTACAATAAATGTCTCAAAGGACTAAACGAATACAAACGCTAGCGGAAGACTCCATAACGCCACAGGCAGTCGACCGGGGGCTCCACAAGCTTAGTCTTCACTATCGTCTTCAAAGTAGTCCATCTTCACTCTCTGAGCAGCATATCATGATTGTAGAGGAAATAGCAAACGTGAGTACATGTCGTACTCCGCAAGTGTAGGAAAAAATGACATGCAAGCTTATATAAAAGAAAGGCTGACATTTGGTTCATAGCAGAAAAGCACTTAAAACACTTATTAAAGCACCTATATTACTAAGTGATATCCCAAACCCAAAGGTATTAATTAAGCATTACAAGGTACCCCTTGCAGCAAAACAGGCTACCCGCCTAAAAACTATACTACAAGTTACCCACTTGCAGCATCCTTATGGCTACCCTCCAGAACCATATCCATCCATCCATCTCTAATCATGTGAGGATCCAGACCGCTCCTGACCGTGAGCACGGCTGTCATGACAGTTTTACTTCTCTGCAGAGATGCACAACTTTACCCACAGGGTGGTGATTCCGTCACTATTCAGTGACTAAAACCTCTATGTTGCCTTCACTGTGAGACCAAGAGATCACCACATGGTCTTTCAAAGCGCTTCCCAGCCAGCCAACATCCCCGCTAAGGTTTCCCTACTGCCAGTACCTCTGAAACAGTAGACCCCTCTTACGCCTTGGCTAGATTACCCCTCAATCACCTGAGTTTGGAAGTAACCCTTCCTCCCCCATTCCATGAACGCCGGCAAAACAGGGAAGACAACATAATACTTGACCAAGTCTATCATAATCAACCTTGTGCTTTGCGCTGTTGTCCTGGGTTGCCGCTCCACGAACCGGTCCTTAGCAAACTTGAGCAAGACTACCACATACCAAAGTCTCGTGCTAACCGCACCATCATCAAACATACCACTTGCTCAAGTTACTACATATCTAAGTTCCAGGTTGCTAAAAAGATTAACCGGTCCATGGTGATTAAGTTGAAGTGAAACCATTATCAAAATTATTAGTCAAGTTCCAAACCCAAGATTTCAGCAAGCTAAGCATTTTCTACCCACCCACATTACCATTATCCACTACCACAACCCGGCGACAAGGAATAAGTAAAGGAACAGGGTAATGACACATGGGATTCAAATTAAACGCAAATGCATGAAGTAAACTAGAGGGAGATAGAATTGGGTTCAAGATGCGTCAAGGAACACTTGCCTCAAAAGAAGTGCTGCTGCTCAGAGTCTTCACGTCTTGATCTTCCTCTTGTTCGTTCTCGAACACGTGTCTCTAATTAACGATAACATGCAAAGCACATATGGCACAAACAATAAGAAACAGTATACCAAACAGTACCAAAATATTACAAAAACAGTACTAAAAGATAGTTCTCGTCACCACGATCACGTGAGAGCAAGAATCGCCAAAAACGGATTAACGAGCAAAAAGCTATGACGCTTTTAAGACAAAAGGATTTTTCTGAAAAGTTACATTCGGAAAGAAATTAACTATTATTTGTTATTTCAAAAAGGATACAAAATAAAATGAAAATAGGTTTCTTTTGCATAAAGCAATAAGTTGTTTCAGTTCTGAAAACACGTACATAGTTTTACAAAACAAAATGCAACACCGTTAGGTATGGTTTCAGCGTCTAAAAGATCGATGCGGTGAGTTCACTAGAGATTAGTCGAAACATGCTATCGGACAGTAAACCGCATGTCAAATAAGTGACAACAGAAGTAAGGTCAGGCCAAGCTCACCTTGGGCGTCCTTGTTGTTATAAGGAAACTAGACAAGGAGACTTTTGGTCGAGTGGACGTGTAACATATCCCTCGCCGGAATTCATTGCTGCAGGGTCCAACTTGAACTCATTCCGATGGCTTCGCTGCAGATATTGCCGAGCTCTCTTGGTTGATCTTGATGAGCGTGTGTTGGTGCGTACTGTGACTCAGGTGATATATGCAAGACCTTTCTGGAGTGCTGAGAACATGGACCGAGCTTCAGGACTGAATCATGTGGCGTCCATAAGAAAAGCGGCCAGCACATTGATGTTGATATCAGTAACATCGATGATTCTTTGGAAGATATGTTTTGTATACAGATGAAGGATGAGCAGAGACACATTGCAGTAAAATTTGGTAGAATTTTGTTGGGTAGATTACCGGGAACGCGAACATCACCATGGCAGGTGCTGGGCGCGCGCAGACATGGGGCAGAGGTACGAGGATGCAGATCTCGAAGGCATATGTCCTTGTATAGACGTCATTTTTTGGTGTACAGTAGATGAAGACCGGACGCACCATCTGGCAAAGTTTGGGGACATTTGGTTTGACGGATCTCCAGGAACGCGAGTTCGATCTTCATGACATGCATTCTATCGTCCAGAAGTAGGGCAACAGAGCGTCGACTCCGAGACTGCTGGCATCGCTCAACTTTCTGAAGATCTAAATTGGATAGACGTGTGGTATGATCAGGCTCACAACACAGAAAAGTGGGTTTGGATGGATTGATCAACGGGAACGTGGATGTTCTCACCAGAGCAGGCGCCGGGCACATCCCGAAACTGGGCAGAGGGCACGTTGGCGTCCAGATCGACACCATCGTTGATCTTGTCGAGGATCTGTTTCAGGGACATATTAGTAATGACTAGAGGCACATCGTGGTGAAGTTTGAAAGAATTTGGTGGACAGGATCACCGGAAACGCAGACATCTTCACGGCCCTGCGCTAGGCGTGTCCAGATGCAAGGCGGCGGTGACAGCAACGGGAAGATCTCAGACTTGTGTACTCCAATGGACGATCTGATTCGTGGGCTTGAGGAAGACGACTAAATTCATCTTGTGGCCAAAGGGCGCAGTGATCGGAGCTCTGGAACTCCGGGAACGCGCATGCCAATCTGGGGCATCGATGCTGGTCGCGACTGGCGACGAGGTGGGCGAGCAAAGGTGGCAGCTAGCGGCTCGGTGGGGCAAGTAGGGTTAGAGGAGGACGACCAGAGGGGCATGATTTCAATGGGGAGGCGTGATGGGGTCCTGGGGATTTGATCGTGCGTTTCTTTGGCATCCAAGAGGTGCGATAGCTGTGGGGCGAGTCCAGGTGTTTTTTTTTTTTTTTTTTTTTTTTTTTTGAGCATCAGTCCAGGTGTTGCAAGATGCGGCAGTGGCAGGCTGAGCGTGGTGGCGTGCTGGGCTGGGCTGAGCAGGATGCAGGGCTGCCAAGCTGGGTGATGCGTTGGTGGACTGTACAGAATTCAGCTAGCTTGCATGCAGGATTAGAGAGGGCCCAAAGAGAAGGGAAAATAGACCATTGCAAGCCGCAACATTCAGTTAAGAAAAAGAAAAAGCTAGGGATGAAGCTTACATGCGAGTCACGGTAGCAAGGAAAAAATAAATAAACAAAGGAATAAATCCTTTGGGTGCAAACCGATGGGGAGACGAAGAATGAAAGAAGGATTAAAAATAAAGAGATCGGGTTGAGTGCAGGTAGCTGGTTTGCTTGCAAATCCAATGAGATAAAAATGGGCAGAGAACAAAATTTCAGGGCAGCGGAACAGAGCTGTCTTGACTTGAGTGTGCGTAGCTTCAGGCCATGATAAAAGAAAAAGGAAGGGAAAAGAGTGACGGCAGATTGAGTTTACTTGTAGAGGACAGAAATAAGGCATCGACGGCGAGGCCCGGTGGTGACTCGTCGAGCGAGGTACAGCTGTAGGTGGTAAGAGTTCATTGAGAAAAAACAGAGTAGGGATGGCACAGTGTCGGTATCCTTGAAAACTCATCGGCTTCATATCTATGGCAACTTCTTCACGTTACTCGCCAGGCTTGGGTCGACGATAACGGCACTGGTGCCTCATCAAGGAGTTGGAGCGGCGTGCGGCTAGAGCAGGTGGGCCACGGGCATACAAGCTTGGTTGTGAGAAGAGGAAGTCGGCTAGAGAAAAGAAAGGAGAAGGAGAAAAAGAAAAACGAGAGCCACGAAAGGATTTAACCCACTGCGGTTAAGGGTTTCTTCTATTCTTTTCTATTTCTAATTTCTGTAGGTAAGCGAAAACGATTGCTAACGAATTTTAAATACATTTTCCACTCATACAAACTTAGTGCAATCTACTCAGCATGAATGCAACAAACAAATTTTATATAACCTATATTAATTATGTTGATTTAGAAAATAATTTTATTTGCCTAAACATTAGTGGTAACACCAAAATATTAAAGCAAAATTTTAAAATTTTAAACTATTCTAAAAAGTTTTAAAATTTAGTGAAATTCTAGTCACATTCCAAAATTTAAAATTTTGGGGTGTGACATGATATAGGCAGATTTTTCGGCACTATGCTTGCATCAAGTAACATACGCTCCTAGAGATTGCGCGCTGTGGCTTCACAAGCTATTTGCGATCACATACGTGTCCTTCAATGGAACAAGAAACAGAAATAATTATATTGTTGACGAGTGTACGTGCTTCTTGAACATTCGCAAAAAATATATGAAAAATAAATAAATAAGCGCTTCTTGGACAATGGTAGACAGCATATCTATCTATTATATATTGCTTGTGTTCTTCTATTCGCAAGCAAGAATAAGCGTTTTTGGCGAGGTCGACCATGGACCGCCGGTCGATAGCACGTGGTGCTGCGATTGCGGGGTTCAAAACGTGTTGTTTGAGCCGGATCGGGTGTGTCAAGTCTCCACCAAATTGATAGCTTATCAGAAACCTTTCGGAAGATTGAAAACCCTTGCTCATAACACGAGCACGTCGTCACAGGCTGTGGCCATATAACGTTGCCTTAGCACCGTTGCATTCATGCGGATGCACATGTTGTAGGGCGTTTTGTCCACCTCGACGTCATGAACCAGCAGCCTAGCATGCAGTCATGCGCACTCGTGACGACAAAGGATTAACTTTTATCTTATTTTATATTTACTAATCGGAGGCTTCTTTCGAAGCATCCATGTTAATCGAAAAAAATCCTAAAAATTACCAGAAAAAAGCAAAACATCTATTGGTCGATTTGGATGCTCAGCAAACCATAACCATTGATCAACAACTAAAATCCCATGTACTCCTACCCACCTTACCTCGCCGCCGCCACTTCATCTTTCTAGGCTTTCTCCTTGCATCTTTTTTCTCTCTACCTGTTGGTCCAAAAACCTTCAAATGTGACATGGAAGATCTGCTTAACTTCATGTACGCAGTGGAAATACCGGGGCCTGCCAATCAATTTTTCTGCAAACTAACAAAGACGAAAAGGAGTTAAATCCCTTGGGTCACCGCCTGGTGAAAAAGGCTGATGTATAGCCGACAATCGGATGTCAAGCAAACAGTTAACAAATAAATAGATCGAAAACTATAGATTTGACTGTTGACTATCGGCTGTCGGCTTGTTACTTGAAATAACAACAAAAGAAATAAAAATATATAAATTATAAGAACAACAAATCTATCAGCCGATGGGTATAAAACAAATCTGATCTATCCGATGGCCACTGTTCTTATTAGCAAATTGAATTTATTAAAGAGATCCGTAAGGTTAAGAAATCGGCTAAACACTCCGAAAAAATCAGTAAATTGAAGGCTAAGTACGTCACAAAATTACGGCAATCAACTCAGGATCGGACCTAACCGAGACACCACTAGAGGTAACGCAAGCAATTAGGTGGAACACTTAACAGATTAATAATTCACTAATGAGTCAAATATACTCAATCTAACTATACTATGCTCATCGGACAGACACCACTAGGATCGGACCTACCTGAGGCAGCAAGCGATAACAATTCTACTAGCAATTATGGATAGATTTAATATACCCGATAACTGGCAATTAAACTGACAATCTAGCAGATTCAATCAATCCATACAGTGAGATAATTTGATAAAAGTATAGAATGAGAAGGTTACTAAATCGGCCAAGATAATTACCGGGGTGACGAGTTCCCTGCCGATTCGCGGAGATCGTGCCGATGCAGCCCGCTCGAGACAGTAAGCCCGTCGAGAAAACGAGTTGGCGATGCGCCGAAAGTTGTATTGATTGTGATTAGATTTTTTACAAGACCACGGGTTTATACTTATACACCCGGACACAACTCCAATACGACTAGGACTCTAGAGTCCGATGCTAACACAACTCCGATTTTGATTTCTAATTCGAAAGAAATAAAATTTCCTAACTAACTAAATCCGTGGTGACAACAACCTTTCCAGTCAACGCGGCATCTCTTTTCCAGATATCTTCCCACAAAAACGTATCACTGCCACGTGTCCTCTGACCTTCCAAATTCTGGCGTTAACACTACCTCCCTCGATCCTGTCCTCTTGGTTGTTCATCAAACAATTGAGTAATGCTAGAGTTACAAAATAGTTACGCGATTCCCACGCGCTGATTAGGATAGAGATCCACGTGACACCGTGTCATTAATTAATACAATCTCTGCTCTTTGATTTAAGCAAAACCTAACCTATCATTGATTGCCACATCAGCAGTGCGTAGCAATTGCGTAAGTCTTTTACGTGAATGTAGCATTGCTCATTAATGACACGGTGTCACGTGGATCTCTATCCTAATCAGTGCGTGGGAATCGCGTAACTATTTTGTAACTCTAGCATTACTCAAACTTAAATAGTTAAACTTTATACCAAATATGTTCGACGTCGTACCTTAGCTGCCTTTCTCAGAGCGTCGCCCATATAATATTTGTCTCCCCGTGTCTGCAACTTGCGGATCTCATGTCTCGCAATCCCACAATTCACCTCGGTCATAACGCTGAGCTCCGTGCAAGGTTTACATAACCGACAGTACCGTTCCGACCGAGCCGGACCGGTTTGACCGGTTTTACCGGTTACCGCGGTAACCGGTCGGAAACCGGCCAAAAATTCAAAAATCAAAATTTGAATTCAAAATCTCGGTTACCGACCGGTTTCTTCGGTAATCGACCGGTTTTTTCGGTATACCGACCGGTTTGATCGGTTTTCTCGGTTTCACTGGAAATTGCTAAAATAGACTCAAAAAGTTAGAAATTTTGGCATTAACTTTGTTGAAATATTCTAATAATGGTTACCAGACATTGAGAACATAGAATTCATCAAATATTGCACCAATGAACCTCATACAATATACCACAATTCATACAAAGTCCAACATAAATTGTTCGATACATAGTTCTTGACCAAATTTAACATACAACATAGTTTTGAATATAATACACGTAGTTTTGTGCACATCAACATACAACAATGGATACAAACATACATCTCAAGACCATATGACGTCGGATTGCGAATTGTTGATGGCGTTGTATTCATCAATTGACATGACGTTAATTCCTTGTGTAGCCAACAAGTGTGCCCTATGTAACCTCTACAGCAATCAATTGCAAAACAGCAAAAAAAAAAATGTCCAACAGCCACCTCTACTTCCTACGGCATCCCCCAAATTGACTATGAACTAATTGCTTCACAGATTCTATAGTTTGTCTACACATCCATCACAGTAGTACATTGCAAATTGCAATTTCAGTCAACATTAACTACAACACTACATCAATCAAATATGAAACAAAAAGGAGAAGCAACCTCACCTTCGTTCGGCACGCGGCGACAAACCGACCGATTTTAACCGATTACCATGGTTAGACCTCGCCTAACCGGTCGGTAACATCGGTTACCGACGACGGACCGCAGCGCCCGGTCGAATCGGCGGCTACCCCGGTTACTGACGTCAACCGGTCGGTAACCGGCCCCAAATCGACGATTCGGCGGCGGGAGCGGCTGGGACCGGCGGATTTGGAGCTCCTGTCGACGGGGACCGAGCGGAGGCGATGAGGGACCGAGCGTTGGCGAGTTTCGTGGCCAGGGGAGACTGAAGGGGGCGTCGGGGGTGAAGGGCTAAGTGGATAAGGTTGGTTTTTCTTTTCTTTTTTTATTTTCTCGCCCAGGAATCTTGCTCCATTTTTTTGACCCATCAAACGACATATGTTTTGTTAACCGTTTCCACCAATGTGTTCCAAATAACATCTAGTTTATTTACATATTTTTTATTTCAAATTTTTTCAAATTTCTAAAAAATTTTAAATTTCAAAATTCGAAACCGGGGTACCGGACTAACCAGACCGGACCGGTTAGTCCGGTAACCGCGGTAACCGAGCGGTTACAGTCGGTTTTTCCAACCTTGGCTCCGTGAGGCACTGCGTCGTTTCGTTGAATGACACGACAGACAGCCGGTCGTCTGGACCGAGGTCGTCGATGACGAACATCATGGCCTGCTTCATGCTGTCCAACCTATTTTCGAGCATCATGCTTTCACTGGTACCAAGCACGGCTACAAGGTCCAACCCTGCGCGCGAGCTTTTTATGTATCCCAGAGGACCTGTCACTCGCACCAGTACAGGGAACTCTTTGACCCTCATGGTCGACGGAATCGACTTGGTTCTGCCCATTACTTCCAGCTTCACCTTGTCGTCGCAACCAGACGATTCGGGCTAAAATGCATAAGGGAGCAGTTAAAATCACTTCAACACGTGACCTTCCTCAAATAAGCAGTGCTCAAGAATCAAGATCACGAAAGGTTGTGCCAGTATGGGTCATCAACCAACTTATTGTCGCAATTGCTATTGGAAACTTTGGTTATCTTAAGAGCGAAGTCTAGCATTTTTTTTTGGGCAAAATAGCCTAGCGTAGCTTCTTCTCTAAGATGGCAGTTCATATTAGTTTTGTTATGCTTGCTTTTGTTTATGTAAAATACCCTGCCAGGAAAATCTGTGAAATGGCTCGCATGACTCCTCAACAGTTTTTATAGATTAATAAAAAAAATGCAGTTTTACTATCCAAATAATAATAGGCATTAGTTTCTCAAAACTAACGACCATTAGTTTATCCGACAGCGTAGATATGATCTCAAAAGTCTAGTACTAATGTCCAATATTTTATCAAATTGAGGGTAATATAGGGAAAAAAATAAGAGGGTAAACTTTTAATAAGTAGTTTTATTTTTATAAATCAAAATAAAATTAGTAATCTTATTAATCCCTGATGCATATTAGTCTAGTAAATAATGTATTCACTGTTATTAGTTATTCTTGAGCCTGTCCTTTTAGGTTAAATTCCTTGATTAATAGTGCAATTACAAATTTACCCTTAAACTAATGTCCATTAGGTTTGAGAAACTATGACCATTATTTTGGACAGTAAAATTGCTCTACAAAAAGCCCATGGTGTGTTATTCAGTTGCCCCAACAAATAAAATGAAATTACTTAACCTCTCTCATATCCTTAAATGTAGGTGCATTGAGTGAAACAGAGCCGCACTCACACTTTCATTTTTAACATACATTTCTTATTAAACTCTGTTAAAAGAGAAAATAGAGCACGGACAGCAAGTGACCATTCAATAACTAATGCATGCATGTAGGCCTGTGCAAACAATTCCATGGCTAGATTCCTCCAATTGAATATCTTTTTCGAAAATGACATCCAATTGAGTATATATGATGTTAAAATGGTGCATTTACGCAAGATATGAGGATATATGTGCCATCAGTACTTACATTTGTTGCAGATGAAGTAAAAAGATCAGTTTTTGTAAAACCACATTTACTTTCCATTTCATCAAGCCTCTCTATTATACGCTGTATATCTGGTCTCTTTGCTGGATTAGAATCAGTGCACTCTATCCCGATCTCAGCGCATACTCGTACAGGATCCAATCGTGTGTCTCCCTGCGATGTTTTGAACCTAACTCTCCAACTTTCAAGTACCTACAGAATCGCAACCATCAGTTAGTGCTAATCTAACAAACGGAAAGGCTAATTTTGTAGCATGCAAACAGCATATTCAGTGTTAATTTGAAAAGGTCAATATCAAATCTGGCTGAACTTCGCTCCTAAGAAGGTAAAATTTTTCCTTTTGATCCTTCAGCTTGGGAGCACTCGCTCGTTCCTACATGGGATTGATGCAGTCTCATGATATTTGTTCCTTCACGTTGTACTTACGCTCTCAATCTCATGATAACCCTTCTGTCCTGTCAATATCTCCATGATTATGACACCGATACTATATATGTCTGTCTTCATTGTGAGTACTCCATTATAAAATTCTGGTGCCAAATATCCCCTGCATGGGAACAAAAAAGAATGTCACATAATCCGTATAAAAAGGTGCTTTAAACACGCTTAGATAGCTTACTGTGATCCAATTAGTTTCGATGTTATTGTCCTGGTTTGCTCTGCATCAAAGCATCTTGAAAGACCAAAATCAGCAATTTTTGGCACCATGTCCTCATCAAGCAGTATATTTGGAGGCTTGAGGTCTAAATGAACAATGTTATTGTTGTGGTGAAGGTGATATAATCCTTCACAAATTCCCTTGATTAGTTGATAGCGTGTCCTCCATTCAAGTCCTTCGGATACACCTATTAAAATCATGAGCAAAAGGTGGTTGGGGTGGTTTGTGGCTTTTTTTTTGGACACGTGTATCTGTTGTTGTTGCTATTAGGATATTATCTTATTATTTCAAATGTATTTAGTTTATCCATCTATAAAGAAAAGGAAATAAGGAATGGAACAATGTGTTCAACCGCTGAACAGTTAAGTACTCCCCTCCCCCGCAGTGCTTCGTTTGATCGCCTCTGATGTGCTACGGTCAAACAAAACAGCCCGGAGGGAGTACCTTTGATTCTGGATGCGAGGAACAGAAAAAAAAGTGTTGGAATAATCGGCCCTTACGGCGAGACGCCGTCCGCCAATCCATACGCGGAAGCAACATGGAACTACAGAGACGAACAATGCAAGATCACAGACGACATCGGAGACACGATGTTTGTTGACGAGGTTCAGCTGAAGCCTACATCCCCGGGGCATGACTACGGGCGCTCCTCCCCATAGCTGCAACACCGGCCGCCTGGGTGTTGGCAGCCGCTGCCCCCCACGAGCCTGTTGCGTTTATGTCGTCATGGTTACAACAGTAGCCCTCCTCTCGTATTTATGAGGAGGCCAGGATAAGAGTCCGACTCCTACTCTATCCTATACTGCTAATACAACTCCAAGTCTTATACGTAACCTACCATGTATACAATATTCGACACATATTCCAACAAAAAGCATGCAGCTTACATGGGATTTTCCGTCATAATAAGATGGAAGGAATCGTACCAGTGATATACCCATCAAGACTCCCCCTTGGCATGAACTCAAAGCAGAGCAACCATTGTCGTTCCTCTGCCAGAACCATCTTCCCTTCGTAATTCGATATTGTCCTTTGTATGTCAGCACAATATCCCAACAGCCGTACTATGTTTGTGTGCCTCAACATCATCAGACAACCAGCCTCTTTGATGAACTTATCCTCATCCATCTCAAGGGTGTTGGAAAGCTTCTTCACAGCTACGACTATCCCATCCTGAAGCAGGCCCTGCAAGTCACTATGTTGCGTTGTTGAGTATGAATATGAGCTTATAGATCAACTGTGATAAATGGCGAGCGCAGTTGGGTGTATAACTCGTACCTTGTAAACAGCTGCAAACCCACCTTCGCCAATTTTCTGATCGTCAGAGAAATTACTCGTGATGGATTCGAGAAGCGAAATAGGCAGGTTTGTGGGCTCTACAGTTGCATCAAGTAGCATGCGTTCCAAGAGATTGCGTGCAGTATCTTCACGAGCCATTTGTAATCACATATAAAATCTGAACCCTACAAATCGAACAAGAATTTGGGATAAATATGTAGTAGTTGATTGCTGTTGACCGGTGGTAAAAGGTTGAACAATTTTGTGTGGTGTCAATCAGATTGCCAAATATACAAAGACACAGAAACTATTGAAAGCTTAATCGCACAAGCAGTCATTAACAAAGAACAATTGTTGTTAACTTGTTATTACCAAATATAAAGAGGAAAGCATGTAGAATGTAGTCCGTGACGAACTTCATTCATTGCCCCATGGAAGACCGTATTGATAGATTAGGCTATTTACATGCTCAGGGATAGATTAGGAAGGAAACTAACTCGGCTGCATGAAGAACATAGAACTCAATGGAGGCAATGCCGGTCAATCACTAACCTTGAAGATGGAAGAAGCCTCAAGCCTGCACTCGATGCCTCACGGAGAAGACAGAGGGACAGCTCTCGCCTCCGTTGTTGACGCGATGGGCAGCGAAGGACATCGAATTAATAAGCAGATTGGTCGTTGCCGGGCTGGCCCGGTCAATTTGTGGGGCTTGTGCTGATAAGTATTAGGCAACGTATCCTATGAGAATCAGGTTCGTGTGAGAACTATGAGAACTCCAATCTGGGCCACATGATTTTGATCTAATGAGGCGCATGAATTCATGTGGGAGGGGGGATTTGCAAAATCACCTCCCACTTGTAACACCCTGTGTTTGCCCATATTTAAAAATCACTAAAAATTTGAACTTTTTCAAATTTGAACACAAATCAATCAAAATAGAAGTCGAATTCATGACAAATTCAAAATTTCAAATTTTTAAATGTGCATCAACCACACCATCTGCATATTTGGAATTTCCTGATTTTATTTATGTGTTCATTTGGTTTTGATCCTTTTTCAAATTTGAATTTCATTCAAATTTGAATCCTAGAAATTCTTGGGAAATGTTCAAATTTTTCTTTTCTCCCGGGCCGTCCTTTTCCTTCCCCGGCCCACTCCTCTTCTTCTTTTTCTTTTTCTTTTTCCCGCGCTCGGCCCAGCTTCTCTCCCTCCGGCCCAGCAGCAGCCCAGCCCGTTCCTGCGCGCTGAGCCACTGACAGGTGGGCCCCACCTGTCAGCGTCGTCTTCCTTCTGACGCCGCGCCAGGAGCGCCCATGCCGGCCGCTCTCGCCTCGTCCCGTCGACCAGCTCCGCAGCAGCGCGCCCACTCCTCCCGCGCGGACCGGCGACCGCGACCTCGAGGACCGGCGAGCTGCCATGCTTCGACGTTAGCCCAGCTCGGCCGCCATCCCGTCCGCCGCACTGTGGCCGTCCCGCGCACCCGTCACCACGCGCGTGGGCATCGTCCTCCCCCTAGCACGACGTCGCGTCGCAATTGCTCGGGCGCGGACCGAGCCGATGACCGCCACCGCGAGCCGACGCCCAGCGGCTCCTCCTCGGCCGCCTATAAAAGGCCGCCGAGCTCCGCGCAGCGCCTCTCCTCCCAGTCGCCACTCCGCGAGCTCACCATTGCCACCCGAGCACCTCAATTCCAGCTTCTCCCCACCATCGTTTTCAACTCCGGCGATCCCTCCGGCCGCGCATTGCGAAGCAAAGAGTAGGGCTTCGCCGTTCTTTTCTTCTCCCGTTGAACTCGCCGCACCGTGTCTGACCCCGTCCCATTCTCCATCCTCGCAGGAGAAGCGAGGAGCATGGCGTCCACGGCGGGCTAGGGTTCCGGTGACCGCGCGCGTCGACGAGTCATCCCCGGCATCTCCCCGCCTCCGTCGACCCCACCGTGAGCACCGCCTCCCTCTCCTCTCACTCCTACGCCCCTCCTCTTCCTTCCCCGCGCACGGGCGCGTGCTTCGCGTCGAGCACCGCCACCAGCCGCCGCGCGACCTCGTCGCCGGCAGGCTTCCCGGCCGCGCCTGGCCAAGCTGAGCCGCGCACCGCACGCGGCGCACTCACGCGCACGCGCACGGCCACGCAAACGCGCGTAAGCCCGCGCGCATGCGCCTCTCCCCTCGCGCGCAGTAGCACCGTCGCGCTCCGGCGAGCACGCGCCGCCGCTCCGGCGCCCCTCGTCGTCAACACGTACCCGTAGGAGCTCCGCCGCGCCGCGTAGATCCCGTAGATGCTTACCTCGTCGCGAGCCGTGTCCTGTAGACACCGCCGGTGAGCATTCCGACGACACGCCGCCGCGCGCACCCCGCTCCGGCGTCGCCTGGCCGCGCCGCGCCACCATCCGACGTCGGCACGCGGGCCCGCGACGATCGGGTCGCCTCGCCACACGGCAGACCCGGTGCACCGTGCACCAGCCTCACCGACGCGCTCGGTCCACCGCCCCGTGGACCGAGCTCACGGCACAGTACCGTACAATGGACCTGACCCCAGTGGCCCACCTATCAGCCACACAGCCTCTGGATTTTTGCTAAGTCCACACAGTTAGTGTACACAGCTTGTCATTTCGAGCACTTTCTTTTATCAGAAAAATTCCATAAAATTCCTAAAAATACTAGTTTAATTCCTAATCATTTTGCAACACTTGTTTACTCTATAATAATTAGGATTATGTCTATGGTTAATTACTTAGCTTAATCCTAATTATTTCCTATGTTGCAAACTTGTAAAATCTATACCTCTTTCATCTTAGCTCCGATTTGGGTGATTCGTTCACCAAAATTCATCTAAAATCATGAGCTACTTATTATTACCAAAACCCTCTGTAGTGATCTCTTTTTGGTCTTCGTTTGATTTACTTGCTTGTTAGTTCAATTGTTTGATCGTCAGACTTATTCGATCGTTGTTTACTTTTAATCAATAGAGGTGCAAGTCCTTGAGGAAGGAGCTGAGGATCCGGATTACGAGGACTTAGAAGAAGAAGACTTTGGTGAAGGCAAGTTCTAACCCCTTTGATCATGTTGTCCCTATATTTACAAATATCCAACTTAGAGCCCAATTTAGAAATAAATGTGCATGATGTTTAAATGTGATTTAAATGCTTAGTAAAAGCCTAAGTACTGTTGATTGCCATGCCTTGACATTGCTTATCCTGATTCCATTGCTAGACCTAGGATTCACTATCATTAATTCTTTAATGATATGCTGAAATGATATGTTGCTTAGGACTTATTACCACGTGTACATAATTAATCTTGCTATACATACTTTTTGGTGTGAAATGGTGTGTGTTTGGTGGAGTGTGTGTGAATATGAAATGTGGGATGGTAATATACTAGTGATAATTGTGCAATCCATAGTGGGGATAATCCTGGCGGGAGCAGGCGAGGTAGTCCTCAGTGGGGAGGCCTATCTCTGGGATGCGATTCCTCCTTTGAGGATAGCTTTTGAAGATGCTTGCTTCGGTCGTATAAGGACCGGTTCATGTGCCGCCTGGCCTAGCACCTTTCGTACAACCACATGCCTTGAATGGGAAAGGTTTGGAACCACACCTTACTATAGTGTTCACCCGGTACCCACCTGGAGGGCAGGAGTTGCGGCGGAAGCCAGGAGAAGACTCGACATAGCAGGTGTCGGGATCCGGCATATGGTGTTTATTCAGGCCTTTCTACATGATAATGATGATATTGTGAAGTCCCTAGTTGCAGTATTTCTGTGGTGGTGCCGTGGTGACACCAAGTAGGTACGGGACCATTAGTATCCCTGTCCAATCCATGACGATGGGAAGGGCTGGCATGCCTTGTGGGGAATTGTGTACAACCTCTGCAGAGTTAAAAAAAAAACCTATCATGATAGCCGTGTTCCACGGTAATGGGCAACGCGAATGCTTGTGCCACACAATGATTAGCATAACGGTGTGAGTTACTTCCTTGGTGTGTTTTTGGAATACTCCGGTGTGGAACCGTGTGCTGGTTTCCTGCCAGCAGTAAAACTTGGGAACTGGCGGGATGGATTGCATCTCCCCCAGGGCAACAACCCCACTAAATATCACTGATAATTTTGATAGTAGTTTGTGAACTGTTTTGTTTTCCAGACAACCGTTGCATAAAACTGGCTTTCCGCCCAGATGATAAACCCTCAGCCTATCTTTTGGTTTCACCCTTGCATCAAAGTATCCCTCATTGTTAGGACTTGCTGAGTACCTTATGTACTCACCCTTGCTTTAATCAAACAGATGAAGAACCAGAGTACGTGGAGGATGGTGATGAAGAGTAGGGTCCTATCTGCACTCAACATGCCTGTGCTAGTGCCGTTTCCGTCTTCCGCTATAGTAGTGTTTAAGTGGTTCTGCTGTCGCAGCCCACCAGCTTGATGCTTGTTGTAATAATTTGGCCCTTGGCCGGTTGATGTAAGACCTTTTATATACGAAGGCTTGTATGAGTCTTGGTATTATTTATGTAAGTGATGACTCTGTGATATCAGTCTGTGTAAAGTGTTCGTATCAGCGTCTGATCCAGGGACTGATACGGTAAGCACTAGTGCTCCAGAAATAGGGTACGACAGAGTGGTATTAGAGCCATGCTTGACCGTAGGATGGACCCTAGGCTGGAAACGATTGTGAGAGAGTGATATTTTTTATATATAAACTATATTACAAAATTTACTCTCAGTTCTGTACTTACTTTACAAATCGTTTTGTTACTTTGTACTTACCCATCTTCAACTTTTGTTGAAACAGATGGAGGACCAGCAGTTAGACGACGGATGGATCCGCAGCTATCAGATCGGTGTTTTAGGCTTCCCCACTATCCTGTGGGAAGCGTTGCAGAGGTTCGGCTACACCGACCGTCCAGAGTACCGCTCTCTGAGCTTCGTCCTGGATGGCACCCAGTACTGCGAGGTGCAGGTGACAGTTCTCCAGCCACGTACACGCCCAGACTTGGAGCCACTGACAGTGACAGCTTTTGGCACCCAGTCGGAGACGCCCACCAGATTGCAGCTCGCAAGACCCTGCTACTCTTCTGTCAGCGCCACGAGGAGGAGGTACGTGACACCCCGTGTCGCTACTTCCCGCTGTACGAGCACACCGAGGCACAGTGGCAGTACAGGTTGAGTGCTCTACAGGGACCAGACCAGCGTGAGGAGGACCCCACTGTGGTAGCGTCCGCTTGGTACATCATGGCCATGGACAGTCTGTTTGAGTCAGGCCAGAGAGGGTTCGAGAGCAGCATCACTAGAGCTGAGGCAGCAGAGACTAGAGAGAGAGATCTCCAGGAGCAGCTTCAGCAGACCCAAACTCAGCTTGCAGAGGTCCAGGCACAGTCCACACAGACAGCGCACGTCCTCGAGTCGACTGCACAGATGTGGGATGAGGACACGCAGAAGCTCACAGAGGTTCAGGCCCAGCTGGCAGCAGCTCAGGCACAGCTTGCACAGCTCCAGACCCAGCTCACCGAGTCCCAGACAGAGCAGGCACAGATTTAGTCCACCCTCGAGGCAGCTATGGGCCTCTGGGAGGGGGACGCCCTGTACCTTATCAGAGAGGTCGACCGCTGCTACGTGAGGCTTCACCAGCTGGGAGCAGGACCCCGTCGCAGGTTCACCCCGAGGATCGGAGGTCCTAGACGCCACCTGCACTACGCTTGCCCGACAGACTCAGAGGGTGACTCCAGTGACAGTGAGGACTCAGGAGGTGCAGGACCGTCAGGAGGAGCACAGCAGACAGCCCCAGCTTCCCCAAAGGTTGCACCAGCTCCAGTTCTCACAGAGGTTGCACCAGCTCCAGTTCCCACAGAGGTTGCACCAGTTCCAGCTCCAGCACCAGCTTACGGTTTTCTGTCAGAGTCCGACGAGGAGCCCTCAGAGGAGGAGGATGCCCAGATGGCAGAGGACGACCCCGAGCTAGAGTTACTAGAGGACCCTCTGCAGGGTGAGGAGGACACTGAGACCGAGCACGAGATGGATTATCCGACGGATAATGACACTGACTACTCAGACTCGATGGACGAGGACGACTTCCCAGAGATCGACCTATCTCCACCACACTACGACCTAGTGATGGAGGAGGTAGGCAACGTCGTCAACTTCTGGGTCAACGTCGACGACCAGCCAGTGGTGATTGACCCACCACCTCAGCAGGAGCCAGCACCAGCTGCACCCCCAGCTCAGCAGCAGCCAGCACCTGTTGCACCCCCAGCGCAGCAGGAGCCAGCACCCGTTGCACCTGCAGCACAGCAGCAGCCAGTACTCCTTGTACCACCAGCTCACCACCAGCTAGCTCTTGTGGCACCTCCAGCAGCTCAGCACCCGCTAGCACTTGTTGCACTTGGACCGCTGTTCCCGTACCAGCCAGTTCTTGCAGCACCCACAGCTCAGCACTACCCAGCAGCTCCACAGCAGGCCCCGCAGATGCTCGGAGACGCAGACCTCTTCGAGTACTACCAGCTTCTCCGTGCCCACGAGGAGTGGAGTGACCCCTACGACTTGTACCGTGCGTGGCGCAGGGACCACGGCTACGACCAGTACTGAGGAGCAGCTACCCCAGTTGGAATCAGTTACCAGCAGCACTTGTGGCAGCAGTGCTTGCATCCGTAGTTTGTAACTAGCAGTTTGTAATCAGTCCAGCAGATGTGTGTCGTTGTATCCTAGAGTACCATGTTGTTGAGTCCTGTTGTCTAGTTGTAGCCGTCAAGTCCTCCTGTGTAAGGGCTTGGGTATGTATGATCGCACTCTGTTATGATGCTTATGTATGCTGTGATGTTGTAATGATGCTGGATTTTATTGTTTGTGTGTTAGCAAATCTTGTGCTCCTGTCTTGTTGCCTAGTCTCGGCTTGTTTCAAACCTCGACTTGTTCTCACCTTTCGCAATCCTCTGTCAACTTAACAGATGCCTACCGCAAGGCAGTCCGCCCGAATACGGCAGCGCCGTGAACGTCAAGTTGCACACGACGAGGATGCCCCAGGACAGGGCGGTGCACGTGGACGTGGAAGAGGCAGAGTCAACCACTAGCGTGGCAGAGGTGGGGGCAGAATTGGAGGCCATGACCAAGAAGATGAGGCAAGCCAGAACAATCAGAACAATCAGGACAACCAGAATGACCAGGAAGGCCAGGGTGAAGGTGAAGGTCATCAACAAAACCAGAACCGAGGTGAAGGAAACCAGAACCGTGGCAGAGGTGGGCGAGGTGGACGACATGGACCATTGCCCAACCCGCCTGTCACCAACCTTGTCACTGTGATGGACAATCAGACTCGTCTGATGGAAATCATTGCTCAAGGATTCCTTGACCGTGCACAAGGTCCCCAGACCAAGATGTCAGAATTCATGAGACTCAGGCCACCGACCTTTGAGAATGCCGAAGAAGACCCTCTGGCAGCAGATGATTGGCTAAGAGGCATCACCAAGAAGCTTCAGGTGGTGAATGCCAATGACAGAGAGAAAGTCCTTCTGGCATCGCACCAACTCATGGGAGCAGCCAGTGAGTGGTGGGACAACTACCGAGAAGCTACAGAGGATCCCGAGGCTATCACTTGGGATGAAATCCAGGAAGAATTCAGGAGATACCACATCCCTGAGGGTATCATGGACATGAAGGCAGATGAGTTTCGTTCATTGAAGCAAGGAGCCATGACTGTGAACCAGTATATCAGAAAGTTTATGAAGCTTGCACGTTATGCACCAGAGGATGTGAACACTGACAAGAAGAAGCAGGACCGCTTCAAGAAGTGACTGAGTCCTGGTTTGAAGATGCAGTTGGTCACTCACATCTATCCAGACTTCAACACTCTGATGAACCGTGCCATTCTTCTGGAAGACGCACGTTCTCACATCGAGAGTGACAGGAAGCGCAAGTTCAACGCGCAGAAGTTCAGGCAGCAGGAAAGAAACCAGAGATCAAGAAGCAACTTCTCTCAGAAGCCTAGGTACCAGCCAACCATGCAGTACAGGGCCTCATCATCAAACCAGCAGAATGCAGCACCCTCTTACCGCAACCAGAAACCCAGCAGCCAGCAGAGGAGCAGTGCCAGTGTTGCCCAGCCAGCCCAGAGTGACAAGAGAACATGCTTTAACTGCCGTGAACCAGGTCACATGATTGGCAAGTGCCCTTATATGAACCAGAATCAAGCTCCAGCCCAGTCTCATCAGCAAAGCAACACCAGAACTGCAGTGTCCGGAGTTGGACGTGGTGGACAGCAACCCTCAGGACAACAGCGAAGGAACAATCAGACCTTCGGTCGAGGTAGAGTCAATCACATTGACACCCAGGAAGCTGAAGAGGCACCAGATGTTGTTCTCGGTGAGTACCTTGTCAACTCCACTCTTGCAACAGTTTTGTTTGATTCTGGAGCTTCGCATTCGTTCATATCTTCAAGGTTTGTTGCTGCACATGGTTTTCCAACTGTTTTGCTCAAACAACCACTGATAACACACTCTCCTGGAGCGGAAATCAAGTGTTTGTTGGGATGTCCCCGGGTTAAGATTCTTTTAAGTGGGGTAGCTTTCCTAGCAAACTTAATAGTTCTCCAGTCAGCCGGAATAGATGTTATCCTTGGAATGGACTGGTTGAGCAAACATCAGGGCAATATAGCCTGTGATACCAGGAAAGTCTCCTTAGTGAACCATCAGGGTATCAAGGTTGAGTGTGAGCCAAGAAGAGTGAAGGCCCCACCGATGGTATGCAGTCTGGAAGCCACACCACTGGAGGAAGTACCAGTCATCTGTGAGTATCCAGATGTCTTCCCAGATGAGTTGCCTGGAATGCGACCGGACCGAGACATAGAGTTCATCATTGATCTCGTTCCCGGAACTTCTCCAATAGCTAAGAGACCCTACCGGATGGCAGCTAATGAGTTAGCAGAATTAAAAGAGCAGATAGCAGAATTACAAGAGAAAGGTTTCATAAGACTAAGCTCTTCACCATGGGGATCACCAGTTCTGTTTGTCAAAAAGAAAGATGGCAGTCTCAGAATGTGCATTGACTACCGTTCACTCAATGAAGTCACTATCAAGAACAAGTACCCACTGCCCAGGATCGACGACTTGTTTGACCAGTTGAAGGGGGCCAAGTTTTTCTCCAAGATTGACCTGAGATCAGGTTACTACCAGCTGAAGATTCGAGAAGGAGATATACTCAAGACAGCTTTTGTCACTCGCTATGGTCAATATGAGTTTACAGTGATGCCCTTTGGACTCACCAATGCACCAGCATACTTCATGAATCTGATGAACAAGGTCTTTATGGAAGAGTTAGATCGGTTTGTCGTTGTCTTCATTGACGACATTTTGATCTACTCTAAGAGCGCAAAAAAACATGAACAACACCTGAGAGTTGTACTTGAGAAGTTAAGAGCACATGAGCTTTATGTCAAGTTTAGCAAGTGTGAGTTCTGGTTAAAAGAAGTTGCTTTCCTTGGTCATATCTTGACTAAAGAAGGCATTGCAGTAGACCCAGCAAAAGTTGAGGCAGTTACCAACTGGAAGCAACCCACAAATGTGACAGAAGTCAGAAGTTTCCTTGGACTGGCAGGTTACTACCGTAGATTCATAGAAGGGTTCTCCAAGTTAGCGAGACCAATGACTGCCCTGACCCGGAAAGGAAAAGAATTCAAGTGGACAGAAGCTTGTGAAAAGAGTTTTCAAGAGCTAAAGAAAAGGTTGACAACAGCCCCAGTGCTAACCCTACCGGATATATATCGAGATTTTGTCATATACTACGACGCATCTCGACAAGGTTTGGGTTGTGTGCTAACGCAAGATGGACGAGTAGTGGCTTATGCATCAAGACAGCTGAAAGTTCATGAGCAGAACTATCCAACTCATGATCTGGAGTTAGCAGCAGTTGTTCATGCTCTAAAGATATGGAGACACTATCTTATTGGAAATAAATGTGCAATCTTCACAGATCATAAGAGTCTGAAGTACATCTTCACGCAGTCAGACTTGAATCTCAGGCAGAGAAGGTGGTTAGAGTTGATCAAAGACTACAATCTGGAAATACAGTATCACCCTGGAAAGGCTAATGTAGTTGCAGATGCACTGAGTCGCAAGGCTCACTGCAACAACATTAGGTTACATAAGAAAAGACCTGTGTTACTGGCAGAGTTCAAGCAGCTAAATCTTCATTTCACCCAGTCAAGCCAGATAAACAACCTGTGTGTGGAACCAACTCTAGGAAGTCTAATCCGAAAAGCTCAAGTGGATGATGAGGAAATACATGATCTCAAAGCTAAAACCGGAGTGGATAAAGCACCCGGATTCAGAGTAGATGATCAAGGTACCTTATGGTACAAAGATCGAATTTGTGTACCCAAGAATGGTGGGTATCAGCAGCTTATTATGGATGAAGCCCACAACTCCGCTTACTCCATCCACCCAGGAAGCACCAAGATGTACTTGGATCTGAAAACGAAGTATTGGTGGGCAGAAATGAAAAAGGATATAGCAGAGTTCGTTGCCCGATGTGATATCTGCAGCCGAGTCAAGGCAAAACATCAGAGACCTGCAGGATTGTTGCAACCCCTGCATGTTCCCGTGTGGAAATGGGACGAGATCAGCATGGACTTCATTGTGGGTTTACCTCGCACCCAAAAAGGGAATGATTCAATATGGGTAATAGTGGACCGTCTGACAAAGGTTGCACACTTCATACCTGTTAAGACAGTCTATAGAGGCGACAAGTATGCTCAGTTGTATGTGGATCACATACTCAAGTTGCATGGAGTTCCGAGCAGAATAATTTCCGATAGAGGGACCCAATTCACCTCAAAATTCTGGAAAAGTTTGCACGAGTTATTGAAAACCAAGCTGGATTACAGCTCTGCATATCACCCGCAGACAGATGGACAGACTGAAAGAGTCAATCAAATCCTGGAAGATATGTTGAGAGCATGTGTGCTAGCCTATGGAAAGGATTGGGAGAAAAGTCTTTCCTTTGCAGAGTTCTCCTACAACAACAGCTATCAGGCCAGCCTACAAATGGCACCCTTTGAAGCTCTTTATGGCAGAAAGTGCAGAACATCTCTGATGTGGTCAGAAGTGGGAGAGCGATCTTTCTTTGGACCGGCAATCATTAGAGATGCCGAAGAGAAAGTAGCTCTGATCAGAGAGAACCTGAAGGCAGCCCAGAGCAGGCAGAAAAGCTATGCAGATACCCGTCGCAGAGATCTGAGCTTTGAAGCAGAAGACTATGTATACCTCAAGGTATCACCAATACGAGGTACCAGAAGGTTCAGAGTCCGAGGAAAGTTGGCACCCAGATATATCGGGCCCTTCAAGGTACTCAAGAAGATAGGAGCAGTAGCTTACCGCCTCGAGCTCCCCGAAGAGATGTCAAACATCCATAATGTTTTCCATGTCTCACAGTTGAAGAAATGTTTGAGAGTTCCAGAGGAGATAGTACCACCGGAAGTATTGGATCTTCAACCGGATCTCCGTTACCAAGAGAGGCCTATCAAGATTGTGGATGTTGCTACTCGGTTAACAAGGAGGAATGCCATACGGTTTTACCGAGTGCAATGGAGTAATCACACAGAAGCAGAGGCTATATGGGAACGTGAGGACAATCTTAAGAAGGAGTTTCCCTACCTGTTCGAGGAAGAACCTGAATCTCGAGGATGAGATTTCGTTTAAGTGGGGTAGGTTTGTAACACCCTGTGTTTGCCCATATTTAAAAATCACTAAAAATTTGAACTTTTTCAAATTTGAACACAAATCAATCAAAATAGAAGTCGAATTCATAACAAATTCAAAATTTTGAATTTTTAAATGTGCATCAACCCCACCATCTGCATATTTGGAATTTCCTGATTTTATTTATGTGTTCATTTGGTTTTGATCCTTTTTCAAATTTGAATTTCATTCAAATTTGAATCTTAGAAATTCCTGGGAAATGTTCAAACTTTTCTTTTCTCCCGGGCCGCCCTTTTCCTTCCCCGGCCCACTCCTCTTCTTCTTTTTCTTTTTCTTTTTCCCGCGCTCGGCCCAGCTTCTCTCCCTCCGGCCCAGCAGCAGCCCAGCCCGTTCCTGCGCGCTGAGCCACTGACAGGTAGGCCCCACCTGTCAGCGTCGTCTTCCTTCTGACGCCGCGCCAGGAGCGCCCATGCCGGCCGCTCTCGCCTCGTCGCGTCCGGCTACAGCACGCGCCGCGTCACGCACACGCGCGCCCCGTCGCTCCGTCCCGTCGCCCCGTCCCGTCGACCAGCTCCGCAGCAGCGCGCCCACTCCTCCCGCGCGAACCGGCGACCGCGACCTCGAGGACCGGCGAGTTGCCATGCTTCGACGTCAGCCCAGCTCGGCCGCCGTCCCGTCCGCCGCACTGTGGCCGTCCCGCGCACCCGTCACCACGCGCGTGGGCATCGTCCTCCCCCTGGCATGACGTCGCGTCACAATTGCTCGGGCGCGGACCGAGCCGATGACCGCCACCGCGAGCCGACGCCCAGCGGCTCCTCCTCGGCCGCCTATAAAAGGCCGCCGAGCTCCGCGCAGCGCCTCTCCTCCCAGTCGCTACTCCGCGAGCTCACCATTGCCACCCGAGCACCTCAATTCCAGCTTCTCCCCACCATCGTTTTCAACTCCGGCGATCCCTCCGGCCGCGCATTGCGAAGCAAAGATTAGGGCTTTGCCGCCCTTTTCTTCTCCCGTTGAACTCGCCGCACCGTGTCTGACCCCGTCCCGTTCTCCATCCTCGCAGGAGAAGCGAGGAGCATGGCGTCCACGGCGGGCTAGGGTTCCGGTGACCGCGCGCGTCGACGAGTCATCCCCGGCATCTCCCCGCCTCCGTCGACCCCACCGTGAGCACCGCCTCCCTCTCCTCTCACTCCTGCGCCCCTCCTCTTCCTTCCCCGCGCACGGGCGCGTGCTCCGCGTCGAGCACCGCCACCAGCCGCCGCGCGACCTCGTCGCCGGTAGGCTTCCCGGCCGCGCCTGGCCAAGCTGAGGCGCGCACCGAACGCGGCGCACTCACGCGCACGCGCACGGCCACGCAAACGCGCGCAAGCCTGCGCGCATGCGCCTCTCCCCCCGCGCGCAGTAGCACCGCCGCGCTCCGGCGAGCACGCGCCGCCGCTCCGGCGCCCCTTGCCGTCAACACGTACCCGTAGGAGCTCCGCCGCGCCGCGTAGATCCTGTAGATGCTTACCTCGTCGCGAGCCGTGTCCTGTAGCCACCGCCGGTGAGCATTCCGGCGACACGCCGCCGCGCGCACCCCGCTCCGGCGTCGCCTGGCCGCGCCGCGCCACCATCCGACGTGGCATGCCACGTCGGCACGCGTGCCTGCGACGACCGGGTCGCCTCGCCACGCGGCAGACCCGGTGCACCGTGCACCAGCCTCACCGACGCGCTCGGTCCACCGCCCCGTGGACCGAGCTCACGGCACAGTACCATACAGTGGACCTGACCCCAGTGGCCCACCTGTCAGCCACACAGCCTCTGGATTTTTGCTAAGTCCACACAGTTAGTGTACACAGCTTGTCATTTCGACCACTTTCTTTTATCAGAAAAATTTCATAAAATTCCTAAAAATACTAGTTTAATTCCTAATCATTTTGCAACACTTGTTTACTCCATAATAATTAGGATTATGTCTATGGTTAATTACTTAGCTTAATCCTAATTATTTCCAATGTTGCAAACTTGTAAAATCTATACCTCTTTCATCTTAGCTCCGATTTGGGTGATTCTTTCACCAAAATTCATCTAAAATCATGAGCTACTTATTGTTACCAAAACCCTCTGTTGTGATCTCTTTTTGGTCTTCGTTTGATTTACTTGCTTGTTAGTTCAATTGTTTGATCGTTAGACTTATTCGATCGTTGTTTACTTTTAATCAATAGATGAGCAAGTCCTTGAGGAAGAAGCTGAGGATCCGGATTACGAGGACTTAGAAGAAGAAGACTTTGGTGAAGGCAAGTTCTAACCCCTTTGATCATGTTGTCCCTATATTTACAAATATCCAACTTAGAGCCCAATTTAGAAATAAATGTGCATGATGTTTAAATGTGATTTAAATGCTTAGTAAATGCCTAAGTACTGTTGATTGCCATGCCTTGACATTGCTTATCCTGATTCCATTGCTAGACCTAGGATTCACTATCATTAATTCTTTAATGATATACTGAAATGATATCCTGCTTAGGACTTATTACCATGTGTACATAATTAATCTTGCTATACATACTTTTTGGTGTGAAATGGTGTGTGTTTGGTGGAGTGTGTGTGAATATGAAATGTGGGATGGTAATATACTAGTGATAATTGTGCAATCCATAGTGGGGATAATCCTGGCGGGAGCAGGCGAGGTAGTCCTCAGTGGGGAGGCCTATCTTTGGGATGCGATTCCTCCTTTGATGATAGCTTTTGAAGATGCTTGCTTCGGTCGTATAAGGACCGGTTCATGTGCCGCCTGGCCTAGCACCTTTCGTACAACCACATGCCTTGAATGGGAAAGGTTTGGAACCACACCCTACTATAGTGTTCACCCGGTACCCACCTGGAGGGCAGGAGTTGCGGCGGAAGCCAGAAGAAGACTCGACATAGCAGGTGTCGGGATCCGGCATATGGTGTTTATTCAAGCCTTTCTACATGATAATGATGATATTTTGAAGCCCTTGGTTGCAGTATTTCCGTGGTGGTGCCGTGGTGACACCAAGTAGGTACGGGACCATTAGTATGCCTGTCCAATCCATTACGATGGGAAGGGCTAGCATGCCTTGTGGGGAATTGTGTACGACCTCTGCAGAGTTAAAAAAAAACCTATCATGATAGCCGTGTTCCACGGTAATAGGCAACGCGAAAGCTTGTGCCACACAATGATTAGCATAACGGTGTGAGTTACTTCCTTAGTGTGTTTTTGGAATACTCCGGTGTGGAACCGTGTGCTGGTTTCCTGCCAGCAGTAAAACTTAGGAACTGGCGGGATGGACTGCATCTCCCCTAGAGCCACAACCCCACTAAATATCACTGATAATTTTGATAGTAGTTTGTGAACTGTTTTGTTTTCCAGACAACCGTTGCATAAAACTGGCTTTCCGCCCAGATGATAAACCCTCAGCCTATCTTTTGGTTTCACCCTTGCATCAAAGTATCCCTCATTGTTAGGACTTGCTGAGTACCTTATGTACTCACCCTTGCTTTAATCAAACAGATGAAGAACCAGAGTACGTGGAGGATGGTGATGAAGAGTAGGGTCCTATCTGCATTCAAGATGCCTGTGCTAGTGCCGTTTCCGTCTTCTGCTATAGTAGTGTTTAAGTGGTTCTGCTGTCGCAGCCCACCAGCTTGATGCTTGTTGTAATAATTTGGCCCTTGGCCGGTTGATGTAAGACCTTTTATATACGAAAGCTTGTATGAGTCTTGGTATTATTTATGTAAGTGATGACTCTGTGATATCAGTGTGTAAAGTGTTCGTATCAGCGTCTGATCCAGGGACTGATACGGTAAGCACTAGTGCTCCAGAAATGGGGTACGACACCACTGAATTATACTTTTGCAAATTCTTCCTCCCACGTCTCCTCTTGGATCAAAATCATGTGGCCTAGATTAGAGTTCTTATAGTTCTCATAGGAATTTGGTTCTCATAGGATAGGTCGCCTAAGTATTATTGTCCTTTTATACGATTTTATTTTTCTCAAGGGGTCGACGCCAGCGTCACCTTCATGGATTGTAGTAGCACCCTTTGCACCCGCCGCGCCCCTTGCAGATTAGACTTGTCAACTCCGGCTCCGACGCTTGTTGACTCACCGGAAGCCAATTCGAGCCGTCCAGCTGGGCATGACGACCCTCCAGCGCGGCACGTCTCGTCCAGCTCGCGCCTCGCTAACGAACGCGCAGCCGCGGTGCCCTCACTCTGGGTCAAGCTCACACGGACCCTCTGCTCAGCAAGGCAGCTGGGGTGGGGGATCGGGTCCGTACATCCGCATAAAACGACCGGATCACCGTGTCCTTTCAGCTTGAAGGACCAGTGCATGCAGCAGGGGTCAAGCGTCAACCCAAGCACAAGAGGCGTCGTTTACACGTAGTCAGCGTTCGCCGACTCCTCCGCGGGGACACGAAATTTTGATCACGTCGGCCCACGACCGATCGCTTCGCGTCTTCCTCAAATGCCGGCATGTCCTCCAGCGATCCTCTCAGACAAGTCAAACGTTTCATGATTGGTTGTACCATCCATTGTTCCAATAAATAAAATCAATTAATCCAACAAATAATACCAAATTAATTGTTCCAACATGTAAAACCAATTGTTCCACTTCACAACAAAAATTGATCCATAGAGCAGATCAAATTGTTCCGATTCAACAAATTATTCTACCAGTTGTGAAAACTGGTCCGTGTCAGCGAAAAAATGTTCTTCATCTGAGGAACAATTGTTGCATTGACAGAAAAAAGAAAAGGAATGTTCTGAGGCACGGGTTGCATGGTGAGCAAAAATAATTGTAGGAGTTTGATATTTTCAAAATTCCTCAGTTTAGAAAAAAGGAAAATATTATTTCAAAACCATTTTATTCGTCCGAAGGTGTCTGACACAGTGTACTTTTGTTGATATACAAGCTCACGTCGGCGGCAATTGCATCCGGTACGGCAGTGCTATGTTTGGTAAACAAGAAGACGATTCGTTTCCACCAGACCGAGATGGGCTGCTATTAAGCAAGAGGGGCCCAGAAAGAGGGTGGGCGTGGTTGACGGACCAGGGTCTCCTGCCCTAGTGAGTAGTGACAATGTACCATGGATCCCCTGGTTGACATGCAACATCGCCCTTCAAAAAAAATCGTCTAGGCAGTCTTTTTTTTTTTTTTTTGCGAAGGGTCTAGGCAGCAACCTTTTGTAACAACATCTCAGACTTTCATCACGGGTAGGCTACGCGACTAAACAGTACGTTTGTGATTTTCAATCATTTTCTATTCTAGCACAATAGCTGGTTCTCTACATATGTGTTACTAACACACAACAGTGCGGTTGGAATCATAGAACTGCGGTAAACAGTAAACCACGAAAAAGAAAACAAAAACCCATTGTCGCACAAGAGTATTTTACATGAACTAACTCAGTTGTCGCAATAATCAAGAGTAAATCGTGTACAGTCTTCCACATGGGGTGTTTGAACTTAGAATGCTAACTGTACAATCTTCCAGGGTACTGCATGACTGAATCTAGGAGACTAGTTGTGCTACCTAGGCTTGGTTAGTGTAACTTGTGCAATGACCAGCGCTGTGTAACTAAATGAAGACGAAGAGTTGTCACAACAACGTGGAAAGAATATACAATCCATGGAAAAAGAAACTAATGTTTCTCTTAAATAAACACTGTGGTATGATATCTAACTTTCAAGTTAAATAGCAAGATGATTGATGCGGCCATGAGCTAGTACTATGCAGCAATAACAAACTAAACAGCAATATATCATTGATACTGTTTAGTCACTGTTGTAATAATGCTACAATATATTTGTATGCATTTTTGTTCACCGTTATACTATCATGTACTGGTTATGCATCATTTGAACCTCAGACACATATTTAGGAACATTGCAACTTGCTCGTCTTTCCACGGGTCATAGAAAAGTACCAAAAAAAAAAAAAAAAAACTAGACACAAGGCTGTGTTTCTAGTGTCGACCTATCACACTGTTGCGTTGCAGGAACAGATCAACTGAAGGACAGTACACGAACAAGACAGACAAGAAAATTCATTTAGAAAATATAAAATGTTCACCTGTCACCATCGATCCTCAAGATGGACAAGTGTAGCATCCTGTGAAACAACTAGGAAGGGGCATTATTTCTGTTTTACATCCTTGTTCGCAGTTTGTAAAGCGATTGATTCTAGTACAAATAATAATGTTTGCTTATTCAAGCCACTGAAAACTGCAGAAATGGACGGTTTCTTTCCGGGATACTACTAATACTAGTACGAATGAAATGAAACAAAGAATTCTCTAGCCGAACGATCGTTTCTTTTCTTGTCGTAATTCTCGTCATTTGCGGCGCGTGCTACTCAATATACTCCTGACTGATGGCGAGAACTCCTGACTGATCTGCTACTCGCCAGTCCCGGAGCCAAAACTCCTGACTGATCTGCTCCAGCTGCCGCAGCACCTCCCGAGCCTCGGGCCTCTTATTCGGTGACGGGTGCACGCAGCACAGCGCCAGCTTCAGCGTGGTCGTGAGATCTTCCTCCGTTGCACCATAAATTGTGGCACAACCTGACCTCACGGTCTTCTTAATGTGGCCCGTGAGCTCAAAGTCGAACACACTTATGGTCCTCTCGTTGAAGGTGGACGCCACCCACTGCGGAAGGTCCATGCCGTTGAACCTGTTCGCGGCGGACTTGCCCGTCAGGAGCTCCAGGATGATGACGCCCAGGCTGTACACGTCCGTCTTCGTGTTCGCCTCCTCCTCCTTCGACAGCTCCGGTGCGCGGTACCCCAGAACGTACGCGGCAGACAGCTCACTGCAGTTGGCGTCGGCCGTCATCAGGCGGAACAGACTGAAGTCGGCGATCTTGGGGTTGCACTCCTCGTCCAGGAGGACGTTCCTAGTGGTCAGGTTGAAGTGGATGATGGCCATGTCGTCGTGGAGGTACGCCAGTCCACGGGCCGTTCCCATGGCGATCATCAACAGTGGCTCCCATTCCATCCTGGAAACTGTCAGTACAGCAGCTTCAGAGTTTCACTTCCACAAGCCTCAGAGTAAACAGTTGAGAAGAAATGTGAACAAGGAACGTTCAGTCAGTAAAAAATCAGTAAAAAGACATTTCAAGCCACGTTTGATTCAGCATTTGTCTTTACTTGGACAGCACTGTCTAATTCAGCAATTGTTAGGGGCCCAAAATTAAATGACGCAGGAATGTTGCAACTTCAGATGTGCACAGAATCTCAGTTTAGAAGCTTTCGAAAAAAAAGGTCTCAGTTTAGAAGGCTACTGGATTCTGCGGAGGTAAAGATATCCCAAGTAATGACTAAGTATTACATTAAAACAAAGTAATGACCACTTGTCAAGAAAATTCATAACTTGTTAGGCCGATTTTCATAAGGAGCACTCTTTTCACTAAACCTAAACACAAACAGTTCGTTCTTACTACTGAGCTTTTCTGCATCTGCCACGAACATGAGATGCTCTCGACTATCAGGACGATTTTCATTAGCTTGATGAAATAGAATTCCCCTTCATCTAAAAAAAATGTATACATTAACTTGAGAAATGGCAGCTCAATCGAAGGTACTGCAATCGGTAATTCTCAGTTCTGCCTTCTAACAACGACTATAGTTGCATCAGTCCATGCAACGACTAAATCTGTAAAATGTTTCGTCTAGCATATGCTGAACCAGTTCACAAGCCTTTCATATGAAAATTGACTACTTCCTCACAAGCTAAGCAGAAAATTCTTATTAACAGTTGCTGAAAAAAATACCTAAACCATATGCCATGAGATCTCTCAACCAAGTATTATAAATTAAATTTAATTGAAAACAAGTCAGGAACGAAGAATGCTGAACAGAGCAAAAGGCAGAACAAAGACAAGACATCTGACCTCTCATGTAGTCATAGAGTGTTCCCATGGGCATGTAATCGAAGACAAGCACCTTCATTCCCTCGGGCTTCAGCTCCAGGTGGTAGGCCCTGAGTGCCATAAGATTGAGATGCCGGATCTTGCCCAGCACCGCCGCCTCCGCCTCGAACATCTTGTCGCCCTTGGTAATCTTCTGCCTCAGCACCTTCACCGCCACCAGGCTGCCGTCATTCAGCATCACCTTGTACACCGTTCCGTACGTGCTCTTCCCTATTTTCTCCGACATCCGTAGGTTCGTGAACACCAACGGCTCGTCAAAGTGCACCACCTTCTTCCCGCCCATGTTGGCAACGGATTCCACCTGCTTCGCCTTCAGGTGCAAGGCCAATCCGTCATATACATGTACTCAGTAGGAAGCAGTCATAAATGTGAAAATGGTGCATGTACACAGGTCCAAAAATGACGTGTGGGATCATGATATACATGCCATCAATACTTATATTATTTCTTGCCCATGATATAAAGATGTCAGTTTTTTTTTTTGTTATAACCATATTGACGTTCCATTTCAATTAAGCCTCGCAATTATACTTTGCTCGGTTAGGGTTAATGCACTCTATCCCAATTTGTAGCGCGATTAATTCTGGCAAATAATTTTATCTTGTACGAGCTACTGAAAACTGCAGAATGGATGGTTTTTTTTTTAAGGTAATGGATGGTTTCAAGAGTACTAGTGACACTACTACGAATGAAATGAAAGAGAATTCTCTAACCGAACAATCTTCTTCTCCTGCAGGACTGATCAGCTCTAGCTGCCGCAGCACCCCCCGAGCCTCGGGCCTCACCGATGGAGACGGATCCACGCACTGCAGCGCCAGCTTGAGCGCGTCAGGGAGGCCGTCCCGGAGCTCCAGTTCGAAGTGGTACATCCTGCGGATGTGGGTCCTGTTCTCGTTGATGATGGACGCCACCCACCGCGGAAGGTCCATGCCGTTGGTTCTGGTTGTGGCGGGCTTGCGCATCAGGAGCTCCAGGATGATGATGCCCAGGCTGTACACGTCCGTCTTCGTGTTCGCCTCCTCCTCCTTCGACAGCTCCGGCGCGCGGTACCCCAGAACGTACGCGGCAGACAGCACACTGCAGTTGGCGTCGGCCGTCATCAGGCGGAACAGACCAAAGTCGGCGATCTTGGGATTGTACTTCGCGTCCAGGAGGACAGTCCTGGAGGTTAGGTTGCCGTGGATGATGGCCATGTCGTCGTGGAGGTACGCCAGTCCACGGGCCGTTCCCATGGCGATCCTCATCCGTCTCCCCCAGCGCTTGCCAGGTGCTTTGAGTCAATGGCATCAGAAAGCATTATGGGTCAATACAGCTTTAGAGTTTCACTTCCACAAGCGTCAGAGTAAACAGTTCAGAATAATTGTGAACAATGAACGTTCAGTCAGTAACAAAAGATTTCAAGCCACGTTTGATTCAGCATTTATATATACATGGACATCACTGTGTAATTCAGCATTTGTTAGGCCCAAAATGACATAGGAGTGTTGCAACTTCAGAACTGCATTTTCAGTGTCAACTGCAGAGTCTCAGTTTAGAAGGCTACTGGATTCTGTGGAAGTAAAGATATCCCAAGTAATGACTAAGTATTACTGTATAACCAAATAATGACCGAGTATAGATTACTTCTCTATGAAATTCATCACTTGTTAGGCCGATTTCCAAAAGTTGTATTCTTTTCACTAAACCTAAACACAAACAGTTCGTTTTCACTACTGAGCTTCTCTGCGTTTTCCAGGAACATGAGATGCTCTCAACTATCGGAAGCTTTCCCAGACTATGTATAAATTGACTTTAGAAATGCAGCTCAATCGGCCGCCCTGCAATCAGTAGCTCTCAGTTCTGCCTTCTAACAACGACTACAGTTGCATCAGTCTATGCAACGACTGAATCTGTAAAATGTTTGGACTACCATATGCTGAACCAGTTCACAAGCCTTTAATATGAAAATTGACAATTTCCTCACAAGCTAAGCAGAAAATTCTTATTAAGAGTTGCTGAAAAAAATAGCTAAACCATAAGCTATCATGATCTCTTAACCAAGTATTATAAATAAAATTTAATTGAAAACAAATCAGCAACTAAGAATGCTGAACAGAGCAAAAGACAGAACAAAGAGGAGACATCTGACCATTCAGGTAGGCGTAGAGGCTGCCCTTGGGCATGTAATCGAAGAGGAGCACCTTCCGTCCCTCGGGCTTCAGCTCCAGGTTGTAGGCCCTGAGTGCCAGAAGATTGGGGTGCCGGATCTTGCCCAGCACCGCCGCCTCCGCCTCGAACATCTCGTCGCCCTTGGTGATCTTCTGCCTCAGCAGCTTCAACGCCAGCAGGCTGCCGTCTTCCAGCGTCACCTTGTACACCGTCCCGTATGTGCTCTTGCCCATGATCACCCGCGTCGCGCCCAGCAGGGCGTCCGCCGTGAACGCCAACGGCTCGTCGAAATGCACCAGCTTCCCACCCATGTCGCCGCCAGACTCCGCCTGCTTCTCAGTCAGGTACAAGGCCAATCCGTCGCAGTCAGGTAGTCATAAATGTGAAAATAGTGCACGTACACAGGTCCAAAAATGATGCGTGCATGTGGGAGCATGATATACGTGTCATCACTACTTATATTATTTCTTGCCCATGCAATAAAGAGGTCAGTTTTTTTTAGAAAATCATATTGACGTTCCATTTCAATTTAAGCCTCGCATTTCCTTTGCTCAGTTAGTGTTAATGCACTCTATCTCTATTTGCTGCGCGATTGATTCTAGTGAAAATAATTTTTGCTTGTACGAGCTACTGAAAACTGCAGAATGGATGGTTTCGAGAGTACTAGAGTTACTTCTACGAATGAAAATGAAACAGAGAATTCTCTAACCGAACGATCGTCTCCTTCTGCTGGAAGCGGCACATGCCCTTCCTCACTCTTCCTGAAGCCACCATCCGACAATGGACTGATCTGCTCCAGCTGCCGCAGCACCTCCCGAGCCTCGGGCCTCACCGACGGAGACGGGTCCACGCACTGCAGCGCCAGCTTGAGCGTGTCTGTGAGTTCGTCCCCAACAGT
This sequence comes from Eragrostis curvula, assembly GCA_007726485.1. NCBI lineage: Eukaryota > Viridiplantae > Streptophyta > Magnoliopsida > Poales > Poaceae > Eragrostis > Eragrostis curvula. The sequence continues at coordinate 50,266,162 of CM017440.1, read as the reverse complement.
GCCCGCGGCGGCGTCCCGCATGAGCTCCGGGTACACCTTGCTATTCCACTCCTCGACGATGGACGCCACCCACTGCGGCAGGTCCATGCCGTTGGCTCTGTTCGCGGCGGACTTGCCCGTCAGGAGCTGCAGGAAGATGACGCCCATGCTGTACACATCCGTCTTGGCGTTCGCCTCCTCCAGCTTCTCCAGCTCCGGCGCACGGTACCCCAGGGCGCCTGCGTCCGACAGCACATTGGAATTGGCGTCGGCCGTAATCAGGCTGGACTGACTGAAGTCGGCGATCTTTGGGTTGTACTGCTCGTCTAGGAGGACGTTGCTAGCGGTCAGGTAGCCGTGGATAATGCTCATGTAATCGTGGAGGTACGCCAGTCCATGGGCCATGCCCTTGGCGATCGTCATCCGTGTCGCCCAGTCCACCAGCGTGTTTGGGGCACGAGCTGTATCAATGGCATTAACAACCATAAAGTGTCAGTACAGCTTAGCTTCAGGGTTTCAGTTTGACACAAGGGTCAGAATAAACAGTTCATAAAAAATGCGGGGTGCCGGATCTTGCTCTCGACTAAGGGTTCCTAGACTGTACAAATTGACCTGATAAATGGCCGCTTAATCAAAGACACTGCAATCGGTAAGTATCTAGCTAGTTCTACCTTCTAACAACAACTACAGTTTTTTCTCGAACAAACAACAATCTCAGGTGCATCAGTCTACGCAACGACTGAATATGTAAAATGTTTAGACAAGCATACGCTAAAACAGTTCACAAGACTTCATATGAAAATTGACTATTTTCTCACAAGCTAAGCAGAAATTTCATATTAACAATTGATAGCTTAATCATATGCTATAATGACCTATGAACCAAGTATTAGAAATTAATTTTATTTGAAAACAAGTCAATAAGAACTAAGAATGCTGAACAGAGCAAAAGACAGAGCAAAGACGAGACATCTGACCATAATGCAGGAAGGTGGAGAGGCTGCCATTAGGCATGTAATCGAAGAAGAGCAGATTCTCTCCCTTGGGCCCCAGATAGGCCCTGAGCGCCAGAAGGTTGGGGTGCCGGATCTTTCCCAGCAATGCAGCCTCTGCCCCGAACGCCATCTGGTCCTTGCTGATCTCCTCCCTCGCCACTTTCACCGCCACCAGGCTGCCGTCGCTCAGCCACACCTTGTAGACCTTCCCGTATATGCTCTGCCCCATGATATCCTCGGGCACCACGTCCTCCACCTTGAGCTGCAAGGGCCCGTCGAACCGCTCCAGCTTCCGGCCCATGTCGTCGAATGACTCCGCCCAAATAGGGATAGTGCATTCTATCCCTATTTGTAGAGCGATTGATTCTAGTGCAATACGCGCACCTGAAAACTGCAGATCAATGGTTAATTGGTTTTCCAGAGGCTTACTGATACTAGGACGAATCAAATGAATCAGAGAATTTTCTAACCGAACGATCGCCTCCTCCCGCAGAGAGTGGCACGTGCCCTTTCTCACTCTGCCGACTGCCACCATCCGACCCTGGACTGATCTGCTCCAGCTGCCGCAGCACCTCCCGAGCCTCGGGTCTCTTATTCGGTGACGGGTGCACGCAGCGCAGCGCCAGCTTCAGCGTGTCCGTGAGGTCGTCCACGAAAGTGCCCCCGGCGGGGTCCCGCCTGAGCTCCAGGTCGAAGTCGACAACCTTGCTGGTACTGTCCTCGTTGATGATGGACGCCACCCACTGCGGCAGGTCCAAACCGTTGATCCTGTACGCAGGGGATTTGCCCGTCAGGAGCTCCAGGATGATGACGCCCAGGCTGTACACGTCCGTCTTCGCGTTCGCCTCCTCTTCCTCCTTCGACAGCTCCGGCGCGCGGTACCCCTCCTTGCCCATGGCCGCCAGCATATTGGAGCTGCCGTCGGCCGTCATCATGAGGGTCAGATCGATATCGGCGATCTTGGGGTTGCCCTGCTCGTCCAGGAGGACGTTGTTGGCGGTCAGGTTGCCGTGGATGATCCTCTTGTCGTCGTGGAGGTACGCCAGTCCACGGGCCATTCCCTTGGCGATGATCATCCGTGTCGCCCAGTAAACTGGCGTGTTGCGGCCACGAGCTGGATGAAAATGGCATCAGCAAGTAGGAAATGTCAGGTTTTAGTTTCACAAGCGTTAGAGTAAACAATTCAGAAGAAATGTGAAGAGTGAACGTTCAGTCGGGAACAAATGAGTTTAACAAGACATATCAAGCTCCGTACGTTTGATTCAGCATTTACTTGGACAGCACTGTCTAATTCAGCATTATTTGTCTTTACTTGGACATCACTGTCTAATTCAGCAGAAATTCTATAATAACAAATTAGCTAAACCATAAACTATGTTGATCTCACAACAAAGTATTAGAAATTTAATGTGATTGAAAACAATTCAGGAACTAAGAATGCCGAACAGAACAAAATACAGAGGACAAAACATCTTACCATGCAGGAAGGTGGAGAGGCTGCCCTTGCGCATGTAATCGAAGACGAGCAGCTTATCTCCGTAGGGTAGCAGGGAGCAGGCCCTGGGCACCAGAAGGTTGGGGTGCCGGATCTTGCCCAGCAACGCCGCCTCCGCCTCGAACTCGTTGTTTCCCTTGGTGAACTTCTCCCACAGCCGCTTGAAGACCATCAGGCTGCCGTCCTTCAGCGTCCCCTTGTACACTTCCATGTACGTGCTCCGCCTCATGATCTTCGCCGACGTTCCCAGCAGGTTTTCATTCGTGAACGCAAACGACCCATTGAAGTGCACCAGCTTCCGGCGCACGTACTCTGCCTCCAAGCGCTTTCGCACCGCGTCCACCTTTTCTATCATCTCCTCCATTGCCTTTACTCTGAATGCACAGGATTTGGTGGGTGATTCCTTGGTGGTTGCGCGCTGCAACATGTGAGATGTTAGCCATGATCGAAGGAACGTGGGCGTTCCCTTCCGAATATTGGCAACATCCTCGTCGAGGGCCAACATCGCTGACTGCGAGGCACTTTGCCAATCTTCTGAGCCTTTGACCTCTTTCCATAAACTCTGCAGCCGATTATACGCCATGGTTTCATCATCTCCATCAAGGATGGCACCAACATGCTCCATCAGCCGCAAACGTATGAGCTCTGCCGACACGTCAGGACAGACCATCCCGTTCGATGCGGTAGTCACTGCCTCTGCCCGCCGGGTGACGGTGAGTTCTATGTTGTCTAGCTGGATTGGAGCCTCCTTGCTGATCTTGGGATTCCTATAACTCCCATTGACGGTCATAAACCGGTTTTGCTCCCCCTCCGGGACATTCAATAAAATGATGAAGTTCTTCTGCTCGCCGGCGTAGAGATCTGCCACTTGTATGGTACCAGACATTTTGTCGAATCTGATCCTCATCGGGTGCCAGCCAGATGCGATATGTTCAATAGTGACGCCTTTGAGAGTTTGCAGGTTGAGCTGTACGTCCATGGCAGTGACAGACATGAGACCGCCTAGAGAGTGTGCTAATGCATCCATGATCTTCTCTAGGCCTCGGTTGACATAAGAGTAGAGACCCCTGGTCTTCTGGGCGATGGAACCCAAGGCAATGTGGGAATGGTAGGTACCCAAACCAAACGTTTCCGTTGGGAATTTATGGCTGATTTTGTTAATCTCAATTGCGTGGTCCCTGTCGGAGAGAAACATGATGCGGCCTACACGGTTGCTTCTTTCTTCTGGTCCACGCTGCCGCAGGATCTGTACAAACATTTTGGCACACGTACTGGTGAATTAGTTCTTTTTTGGGGAAAGCAGGCAAATGCGAAACTGAAACATTTCAATGCAAAATATGTTTGACGTCGTACCTCAGCTGCCTCCTCCATAGCCAGTGTTCCGTTGGGGTTTCCTCCCGGCTGCAACATGTGGACCTCGTGTCTCGCAATCAGCTTGCCATTCAGGTCAGTCATAAAGCTGAGCTCCATGAGGCGCTGCACTTCGTTGTTTAATGACCTGACAACCGACAGACGATCGTCCGGGCCAAGGTTGTCGATGACGAACATCATGCCCTGCTTCATTCTCTCCAAGTCATACAAGTTCATTATGTCGCTGATGTCGAGCACAACTACAAGGTCCAATCCTGCGCGCAACCTCTCTGTGTATAACAGAGGCGCTGTCACTCGCACCAGTACACAGAACTTGTTGTCCTCCATGGTTGATGGAATCGACTTGACTCTGCCCATTATTTCCACCTTCACCCTATCGCACTACAAAATACAAATGACTATTAGTCACTAAAGTTCTTGGTCACTATATATACATTGTTGGTCACAATAGCTATTTTGTCATGAATAAACTTGGTCACATTTTGATGGCTAAAACTTTGTCACTATATGTATATAGTGATAAATAATTCTATATGTTGGTCACTAGAACTATATAGCAACCAAAACATCTTTGATAACTACATATAATGTTGGTCATTAAAATTGTATATCCACAAAAAATCTCAAAACTTAGTCACTATTAATCAACCCTTAGTGACCAACAAAGGAAAATTTTCTTGGTGACTAAAACTCTGTTTTTTTATAGCATCGCTGCTATCAATTAATCCGATTTAAAATGCAAGGTAGAGTACTTAAGATCGCACCCACACATAACACTGAAATATGAAAAGACTTGGTTGTCCATACATTTGCGCGGCTAGATTGCTTGTCTTGTAATAGTAGCAAGCACATGTTAGAATTTTTGTCTAGCCATGCGATTCAACTCGTGATGACAGTTATTGCACCATGCGCTTAAACTCTATGTTGTTGACCCAAAAAATAATATCGAACAAATAAGTTTTGCTCGGGAATTTTGTTCGTATTCATCAGTTTTCAGGTTCATCATTGTTGGCATGATGACTCTCTTCCTCCGTTGTATATACCATCATGACCACCAAAAATGCCAAGGCATTGGCTTCAACGTGGTCTTGTATTCTTTTTCTCACAGCCTATACGTCGCCACCTTATTTACCAATGCACATGCTCCTGTGCCCAGTTGGTCGAGGCGATCCTATCAACCCGGTTGTTGAGGGATGGTCAACTGGTCATCCCGTTTTGCCATCCACCAAGTTGCCATTCGCCGATGTCTAAGTGATAACCCAATGTCGGGACTCGGGAGGCCTGCTTGACTTTGTTTTAATTTCTCTGAAGTCTTAATATCTCAAGTAGCTATAGATTAGAAACATCCTTTTTCCCGTACATCCCCCTATTCTAGTTGGATAACGATCAAGTCAATTCATTTTTGCCACAACTTAATCTTCTAATTTTTTCCATAGTAATATATGCATTGATTGTATAAGCATTCCCCTTGTTTAAGAATCTATCTATCTATTAGACACACATAAACACACACGGCAATGCTATTCTGTTATGATTTTTACTGAACGCGACTATGGAACTTTAATTAGTGACATATTTTAGCATTGTCGTGCACTTGGTTCGGTAATTTATGAACGTTTTCTTCAATAAAAAATTACTACGTATGGAATAACTATCCTACATCTAAGGTGTTGAATAACATTTGTATGTGTATATATATAGGGCCACACTATATAAAAAATTTCTACATTACTCACTTTTTTAATAATAAAAATAGCCAAAAATACACCTAATTCCTATTTCTAAATTATTCATTTTTCCAAAATTTTGATTAATGAAGAAATCTATTTAATATACCAAACACTAATAAATGAAAATAAATCCAATTAGATTATAAATCAAATATAATAGGTTAGCTAAAACACAATCCAAGATAAACGATGACTTATCTCACACTCAAATTGAGGAATGGTGAGAAATTCAATCTATTTCTACCATTCTTATAAATATTACAGAATATAAAATAAATAACTAAATAATAATAAACTATGCTAGACTTCTACGATAAAAAAATTTAAATAGCATAGAAAGTCTAATCGCACAAATGCACGGGTGGCCATACTAGTATATATATATTTGACGACGAAAAGGAGCCACCACATACGCTCTCAAGGCCTAAAAATTCCTACGTTAATCCGAAAATAAGAAGAGAAAATACCCACTCACTGTCATTATGAAACAATTACTCACAAAACCCCATATAAATATTTATAAAATAGCTAAATCCACAAAATAACCAAAAATACCCCATGCAACTATTTCTAAATTACTCACCATATCATTATGAGTAAAAAACTAGCTAAATTCTGAATAACAAAAAATAGCCAAAAATACTCTTTTCACCTATTTCTAAATTACTCACCATGCCATTATCTTTACTTCTCCTAAAAACGCGAGTTGGTGAGGCGGCCGTCGTGGGCGTGCCTTGAGAAACTTGCGCCGACAGGTGGGGTCCACGCAGACTGCTCCCATTCCTCCCTTCGCCGCCCACATCTTCCTCCCCGAAGGCCGTAATGCTTCATCTGGAATCTTCTCCTCTCAATCCCTCGCTCGCAGTGAATCTCGGGGCTCCGACTGCCCGCACGATCCATGCCTGATTCATGGCGCCTATCCTATGACCCGGCGCCCCATCACCTGCAAGCCTTCAGCCTCCGCCCGCGGTCAGCGCTGCCCGCTACTACCAGCTGCTACCCGCCCTAGCCTGTGCCCATCCATGCCGTCCACAGAGCCGGCTTCTCACTTACCGCTGCCGCCGATGGAGTCACGGAGTTGCAATTCTCAGTATGCTCGATCCATTGTGACGGGGACGTGAAGTGTTGGGCGGGCGTCATCGTCCAACCAGCCTTGGCCTCCAGCCGCGCGAATATTCCAGGACCAGAACTGCGCCGCGTGCTAGGATCTCAATTCCCACCTGCCCTGTGTTGGGTCACTTTGCTCGAACATCGGCTGGCAGTGACCGATTGTGGTGGTCTTGCGGATGCTGTTGTCATACAAGAGCTGAACAGGATTACGGAATGAAGATTTCGTGATTTGTAGTGAGCGCGTGGTGGAAGGGATGCTGCTGTGTGAATGATTCTGCTTTTTTTTTTCTTTTTTTAATCTAGAAAGATTTATATAGATTGAGAGAAGCGCCTGTGTGGCCGTGGATTTGATTGATCAGGAGGAAGCGCATATTGATTTGGTTTCTACGGCCACATTCAATTTTGTTATTAAATGAAGTGATCTTCTCAGACGGTTTCTTTTAACACTCCATAGATGGGTTTGGCTGATTCTCCACTCAGAACATTGATCTTCATTTTATTGCTATGTAGCAATTCAAGTTATGTACTCCCTCCGGACTTTTATTGTTGTCGTCCGGACAAAGTTTTTGAACTAAATTTGAACTAAAGAAGCTGTCTGAACGTCAACAAAAAAAGAATCGGAGGGAGTATATTATCACACAAAACATATATTTCATTAAATATGAGTGCTTAAACATAAAACATGGATCAAGTTATGCAAATTTTCGCAGATTGTGCAATAGAATTATGTTACAATGATGATGCAAATGCTATCATGTTGCATGCTTATATGAGTTAGAATTTGGAAATACTTAAATGTTTGGGAGACCTTCGTCCTTGGCTATTGAGTTTGCGTTCCGCAACACTAGGTGAACCTCTGTAAAACAACTGTGCCATTCATCTACGGAAAATAGATGCAATCTCAACACAGAGTTTTGAAACAAATGTGCCATTCATCAAAATTTCAATCATATAATAGACCGTAGCAGCGCACGGGCCCAACAACTAGTGAGTCAAAAAATAGCCAAGTTACCCACGATGCCATTAGAAGTTCAAAAAATATTAAATTCAGACTATCCCCTTCACATCTATTTCTAAATTACCCACGATGCCATTATAAGTTCAAAAAATATTAAATTCAGACTATAGAAATAGCTAATATATCCCTAATTCTTAATTCTAATTTATCCACCATACCATTATGAGTCCAAAATAACAAAAGTTTGGAATAATAAAAATATCCAAAATACAATTAATTCCTATTTTGAAATAATCCATTATAAAAATGCACCACCATTTGTCAGAATGGCACATTCTTTTATTTTTTAGCATGACACATTTTCTTGAAATGATTTATTTGTAGCACGAAATGATCTTTTTAATTACCATGACATATGTTGGTTGTTTAGCATAGCACGTTTGAACCGACCTCACTTCTAAAACAAATCAGGTCTCTAAATGGATCTCTTTAAAAAAAACTTTCCAAAATAGAAAATAATAACATTAATAATGGTAAATTCGCTTATACTAGGAGGAATGATGCCATTTAAAGTCTCATAACCTACTCAAATGTATTCTGAGTGACAAGGTAATATTTATAACTTAAGTAACATGTGTTCATATCATATTTATTATTTAAATTGTACCCATGATTTGTCTTTTATTCTAACACACCATACTTGCCTACTAACTATTTCGATGTTGAATCCTTGCTAGCCAGCTGTCACAATTTTTGGTATTTACATGCTACTTATATGTTGGAAGTTGTATAGATGAGCATCAAATGCTATACTCCTATTAGATTATAAATCAAATACAGTAGGTTGGATAAGACACAATCCAAGGTAAATGATGACTCATCTCATACTCAAATTGAGGGATGGTGAGAAATTCTCCGATCTATTTCTATCATTTTATAAATACTATAGAGTATAAAAAGTAATAATAAACTATGTTAAACATAAACAATAATATACAATATTTTAAATAGTATAGGATGTATAGCCGTGCAAATGCGCGGGCAGCCTTACTAGTGTTATTAATGTGTTCACATACAGAGATGTTTTAGATACTGATATACGATGAGGTGTAAGTAGCTTTCTTTTTATTCATTGTCAAATGTTGGACGGTACAACCAAATTTTGTTATCTAAAACAATATGGTATTTACGTCACTTCATGATAGTGTCAGGAGACAATGGCGTACTTAGTACAGATATCTCTTACGCGGACCATGGACATACAATGGGTGTAGATAAATCAAAAAGAAAATTTGTATCCTTGGACTCTTCTTTTTTTTTTAAGTTATGGTGGGTAATTCATAAAAAATTGTGGAATGTATTTTGGACTATTTTTTATAATGACATTGTTGCGTAATTATTCTTTTACCTTGGATTAGTATAGTAATTTCTAGCCTGTGTGAGCGAACGTGATGACTTTTTTCTTGACAAATATTAAGTTGATGGATAAAATGTGCTGCCTTCTATGAAATGGCTCACACGACTGCCCCACCATTTTTATAGATTGATAAAGAAAACATGGCTGAATCTAGGCAAGAACTTACCAAGCCCTTTTGCCCCGCGTACACCTTTTCCATCATCTCCTCCATTGCCTTGACTCGGAAGGCAGAGGATTTGGTGGGTAATCCCTTCGTGGTTGCGCGCTGCATCTCCTGAGATGACATCCATGAGAAAATGAACATTTCCTCCTGAATATTGGCAACATCCTCGTCGAGGGCCAACATGGCTGACTGCGCGGCACTTTGCCCGTCTTCTGAGCCTTTGACTTGCTCCCAAAACCTCTGCAGCCCATCAATGATCATGGGTGTGATCACTTCAACTTTTTGCTGTTGGTTGCAGCTGTGCCTGCAGCAACCAACATGTTGGCATAGGCGCTGCAGCCACGGCAGGCAGCTGCATCCAAAAAATATATCCAGCCGATCAGACGCCATGGTGTCATCATCTCCATTAAGGATGGCACCAACATGCCCCATCAGCCGCAAACGGATGAGCTCTGCCGACACGTCAGGACAGACCGACCCATCCGGTGCGGTAGTCACCGCCTCTGCCCGCCGGGTGACGACCAGTTCTATGTCGTCTAGATGGATTGGAGCCTCCTTGCTGATCTTGGGGTTCCTATAACTCCCGCTGACGGTCATAAACCGTTTTTGCTCACCCTCCGGGACATCCAAAAAAATGATGAAGTTCTTCTGCTCACCGGCATAAAGATCTGCCACTTGTATGGTACCAGACATTTTGTCGAAGCTGATACTCATCGGGTACCAGCCAGATGCGATATGTTTAATAGTGACGCCATCGAGAGTCTGCAGGTTGACCTGTACATCCATTGCAGTGACAGACATGAGACCGCCAAGGGACTGTGCTAGTGCATCCTTAGTCTTCTCTAGGTCCTGGGTGACATAAGAGTAGACACCCCTGGTCTTTCTGGCGATGTAATTCAAGGCAGCGTGGGAATGTTCGGCACCCAAACCAAACGTTTCCGTCGGGAATTCGATTTCGTCAATCTCAGTTGTGTCGCTTTCATCGGAGAGGATAATGATGCGGCCTACACGGTTGCTTCTTTCTTCTGCTCCACGCTGCCGGAGGATCTGTACAAACATTTTGGCACATGCACTGGTGAGTTAGTTATTTGGGGGAAAGCTATCAAATGCAAGCCTGTACGTAGATGAACAAACCCCTTATATCGTAACTCCTGCTTGTTCATTGTACACAGTTAATTAACGCATGCTGCGAAATTGAAATATTTGAATGTTGAATCAAATATGATCGACGTCTTACTTCAGCTGCCTTGTTCAAAGCCAGACCCATATTGGTGTATCCCGCCCGCAGCTTGCTGCGGACCACGTATCGCGCAATCTTGCGGTTCATGTCCGTCATACTGCGGAGCTCCATGAGGCAATCTGTCCCGTTGTTTAACGACACGACCGACAGCCGGTCGTCACGGCCGAGGTTGTTGATGACGAACATCATGGCCTGCTTCATGCTCTCCAAGCAATCCGAGCTCATGCTTTTGCTGATGCCGACCATGGCTACAAGGTCCAATCCTGCTCGCGTCCTCTCTGTGTATTGCAGAGGTGCTGTCACTCGCACCAGTACAGGGAACCCGTTGGCTCCCGTAGTTGATGGAATTGAATTGAGTCTGCCCATTATTTCTAGCTTCAGCTTGGGCTAAAATACAAGAGAGAGTAATTAACATCACATATTCACATCCACACGTCACACTCAAATAAGCTAGATGCTCAAGATCAGGAAAGCAGTTGTGCCAGTATGGTCATCAATCATGTTGCTGCGACAATTGCTAAAGGAAAGTTATTCCTTGAGAAACTTGTTATCTTTAGATGAAGAGGACTTTTATGGTTCCAAAAACGTGCTCTATGAAAACTATACTAGCTAGCTATGAGGGTAATTCCGAAATTGTGGTAAGGGAGCGGGGACTTGCGATGGCTGCAGAGGTGTTGAAAGAAAGAAAAAAAAGTACCCTAACCCAAAATTGATAGAATTTTCATGAAACGTGTTGTTTCAGAGAGCAGCTCGTCATCAGATTAGGGCGTTTAGAGATTAGCCGCGTGTCTACCGCAAAGCAGCTCGAGTACCTCATTGCTCCTCGAGTTTTACTGTCCAAACATTAGTTTGATCTGACGGATTTAATATCAAAAACCCACTACTAATGGCTATTGGTAAGGGTAATATCGAAAAAAAATTAAAATGTAATAGATTTGTAATAGCAATTTTTTTAAATCAAATCGGTAATTTGATCGATCCTTATGTTTGTTAATCTAGTAAATAATGAGTTCATAATTATAAGTCCAGTAGGATTAGGGTTCTTCTCTCTCATCTTCTATGGCATAAACGTAAATTCCTTAATTGATAATGCAATTACAAAACTATCCTAAAAGTTAACGGTCAAGTCTGGCAACTGCGACTGCGCTCGTCCACGGCGGCAACATGACCTCAATGAACCTCATCCAGTCCACGTGCTCAGCCGGCACAGCCTTCAGCTGTTTGCATCGTGGTGACTCGCCGGAGCCGGATTGAGGTGCGGCAAGAAGCTCGAAGCGATATGTCGGGTTGTCGTGACAGGCAGTCACGAAGGAGATGATGCAGTCCGCGCGCGTTACGAGATCAAACCATCACGAGATAGAACGTTTAAATTTAATGGTTGAATATAAGAATGCCGAACAAAATGGTATCTAACGAAATCGATATCACACAGAAATCTAAACAAGAGAGCGGAAGAACAGAGGTAGAAAGACTAAATAGATCAGTCCCCGGCAAAATGCAACGTTCTCAATTTCATAGTTTTTTGAACCGTAAAATTTTATGAGAGGAGGAAAGCGTAGCACTTCTCTTTTGGCCAAATAACCTAGCGTAGCTTCATTTATCCAAAAAAAAAAACGTAGCTTCTTCTCAAACATGGTTCGCTAGTTTTTCTTAGGTTTGTTTTTGGTTGGTTTTCCTATCTACAAATAACCTTTTTTTTAATGACCACGTAATACAGCCTGCATAAATCCCAGAGTTCATGGACATACGACGGGTTGTAGATATATCAAAAAACAAATTTATATTTATGGAATCTTTTATTTTTTTAATAATGTAGTGGGTAATTTATGAAAACATGTCAAGGTATTTTTTACTAACTTTTCATAATAACAGTGGTGCTAAGTTTAAAAACATGTGGAGTACACTTTTGTCATTGGTATATATCAGTTAATTCAGGCTGCTCTATGCATAGGAGAGTAATTAACATACGACCACTGGTCATATTCAACTAAACAGATGCTCAAGATCCCGAAAGTGCTGTTCTAGTATGGTCTTCAATCAAGTTGTTCTGGCAATTGCTATACGGGAAGTGATTTTTTTTAAAAAAAAAGAGAAACGTAGCTTATTCTCAAACATGGCTTGATTGATCCTCTTAGTTTAATTTTGATTGTTTTCTTTATATGAAAATATCCTGTCTTAAAAAACTGTAAAAAAGCTCGCATGGCACCCCTATACGTTTTATAGATTAATGAAATAAAGAGGCTCTATAGAGTTATTCAGTATATATGATGTTAGAACAAGGAGGAAGTAACGAATGTGAAATGGTGCACGTGCTATGTATAAGGATATACGTGCCATCAGTACTTACATTTGTTCCATCGAAAAAAAAAAGTACTTACATTTGTTGCCGCGGAGTCAGTGTTCAAGAAATCGTATACACGTTCCATTTCAGCAAGCCTGTTAATTATGTGCTGTGTATCTGGTCTCTTGTCTGGGTCAAAGTCAGCGCACTGGATCGCTAGCTCAGCGCATTCTCGTATATGTTCCAATCGTGTATCTTCCGGAGACGTTTCGACATGACTATTCCAACTTCCAAGGACCTATGAAATGGCAATCATGAGTTAATAGGAATATGTGAGTTGCATTTCAGATAAAAAGGAAAAATACTAGGTACACTTTTATACGTACCCTACTAACAATTTGGGTGACTATTTTCTGTTTCATGAAGATTTCTTCCCCCCACCACCCCACCCCACCCCTGTTTATGCTGCTACGCCTTCTAAGAATCAGTGTCCTGTTGCTTGGAGGAATTTAGTACTTTGCAATAATTTGTTATTTGAAACCTCTATTTTTTTCCGAAAACTGATTATTCACACCTCTAGATCTAGTACTTAATTCCTAGCACGATTACTTACCCTTCAAAATCAAGCTGATGTACGTAATGAAAACCTTCATTCAGAAAACCATAGGTATTGTAACGATGGTATGTATTTAGTTACTGTGGTGGGCCTTATCACAGAAAAAATACAGGTACTATTAAGTTTATATATGAATGAACCAGCTACTATTAAGTTAGATATAATTACGGACACAACATTAATCATAAATTGCCTAGAAAACTTACATCGTACTAGGACTACAGTTGCCGTGCACACACAACCCTATTGCGTGGTAAAATGAATTTTTAATACCGAGCATTTATCCTTACATTCTCAATCTGTCGGGATCCCTTCTGTCCTGTCAATATCTCTATTATTATAACACCAAGACTGTATATGTCTGACTTTAAAGTGATTTGTCCATCAATGTATTCTGGTGCCATATATCCCCTGCATGTAAAATTAGTGCCCTGAGAAATTTAAGAGCAAAATGAACGCAGCGTAATTATTATAAACCTAAAAGATGCTTTCTTCAAGGTACTTAGCGAACTTACATGGATCCAATCACATTTGAAGTCATGGCCCGGGTTTGGTTATCATCAAAGAGCCTTGATAGGCCAAAATCAGTGATTTTAGGGTTCATGTCATGATCCAGCAGTATATTTGCAGGTTTGAGATCACAGTGAACAATTTTCTTCTGGTCACCATGGTGAAGATAATGCAAACCCTCGCAAATCCCTTTAATTATCTTATAACATTCCATCCATTCAAGTCCATGGGTTGCTTCTGCAAAGTGGAGAGCAGATTGAAGTATTTATTTTTTCTCTTTGTGTATACTGGTGGAACTGTAAAAGGGGCTTAAGCAGGGCTCTTTTCCATATATATAGAGATAAGATAGAAAGAAATTTACTACTGATATACTTATCAAGACTCCCTTGTGGCAGAAACTCAAAGCAGAGAAACCTCTCCCGTTCCTCTGCCACGATATTCTTTCCCTGGAGATTCCACACTTTCCCTTGTGTATCTGAACAGTATCCCATGAATCGTACTACATTTTTATGCTTCACCCTCATCAGACTATCAACCTCTTGGTGGAATTTCGTCTCGTTCATGTCCAACGTTTGTGTCAGCAGCCTCTTGACAGCAACTGTACCATTTTCAAGTTTACCCTGCAGTCACAATATTGCCTTAGCGTGAACATATGCTTCTTTTTAGATCAATCGGGAACAAGACTGAGAGTAGTTGAGAGCATTTGTACCTTGTAAACAACTGCAAACCCACCACTGCCAATCCGCAGGTAATCAGAGAAATTATTCGTGATGGACTTTAGCAGTGATAGTGACAAAGCGGCTGGCTCTGCACTTTCGTCAATTAGCATGAGCTCCAGGGGATTGTATACATTGGCTTCAGACTCCATTTCTAGTCGCCTGTAACGCTATAACTGTACGAATCAAACGAGAAGGAGAACTAAGTACGAGATTGATGAGTATTTCATAAAAAAAAAAGGTAAGTTAAAGTTACAGATCTACTACAATCATAAACATGGAAAAGATCCGCAGAATGGAGTAAGAGTAGTTAAATAGTTTAACATTTCAAGCTGTGCAACACGAATTATAAACTAAGTGGGCAAGAATCATTTTGGATGTTTCGGAAATATTAATGGTACTGCATTCTACCACGATCGCAGCTGTGCTAATTATCGAGTTGCATGCATCAACAAATTCACCCAAAAGGCTAAGCTTATGGGGGAAATTCAACATTTTTCTTTACGTGCAGGCTCTCTCAAACCACAAACGTAAAATATTAGAGTGAGCTGTAACTTATTTAATAAATTACGCCAGCCAGGATTCGAACTCTAGACCTCTGGCCCTAATACCATATTGAGTTGAATGCACTAACCAGTTCATCCAAAAGTCTATACTGATGAGGAAAGATTGGCAATTGATTGGCAATTCACTTATACTCTAACACTAATATTATTGGTCAGAGAAGGTGATCTGGCTCTCTACCACGATGATTAGAACACGCCGATAACCTAATCTAGGTAACCTCTGTGTCTCTGCCAACTTTTTTGTTCCAAAACTTAATATTTGATTGTTAACCTTCTTGGTTGGTAATATTTGGAAGCAGGAAGAACTAAAAGAATTTTTAATTAATTTTTTTAACCCCATGGGCCTTGTCCCACTCTGCCCAATCCAGTCTAACCCGGCCCAAATGAGTGCCTCGTTTCCCTAAATGAAACGCCGTCTCCCTTGCGGCACCGCAGCTGTGCGCCTCTTTCTCCGTCAATCGGGGAATGAGGTGAAACAAGAGGGCGAGAATGGAATTGCCTGACTGAGTCAAGATCAGCTTCATTTATGGATTCGTGAAGTTGTATTTTTGTCTGCAATCGAAAGAAATAGCGAACTGGGAGTGCTGTGCGGCTATGCCTACACCTATTCCAACGCTCCTGCTTCATCTCCGGCAGTTGCTGCCCCTCACCGGCAGGGCACTCGATGAAATAGCTAGGCATGGCGGAGAAACGACATCTTGATTTAATTCGGTCTGGACTGGGCTGGAGCTGGATTGAACTACATTGGGTCAGGCTTGCCACATTAAATAAAGAAAAAAGTTCATTCTGCCTCCTTCAACTCTTTCCGGAATTCGATTTTCCTCCCTCCCACAACTATTGAAACCGGATTATTTCCCTTCCTGGGCTGTTTTGGCTGGCGGTTTTGTCCGCCATTGTCGGATACTTAAAATTAGGTACCCGCGGTTAACCTCATAAACCCGATGATAGGCGTAAGTAGAGGTGACCATACCAAAAGTCGCCACGTCTCCCGAGGAATGGTAACTACGCCTGACCCACAATACCAAGCAGGGGTGGGCCGGATGGTTCGCGAGGCCACATTCGACCATCACCCGGATCGAACCCACAAGGGGGGCCCGGTCCGACCCTGTAATGACTCACCCGACCCCAGAAGGGTCGGACGAAAACTCCGCCTCGGCCGACCCCGATCACCCGACCCTAGCCGAAGCAAAGAGCAGTCGGACGGCAGGGGTCGGAGATCGGCAGGTGGATCGCATTTAATTGGGATGCAAGTGGACATCCTTTAAGGCCATCACACGACGTGAGCCAAGTCAAGCCATCCCACGTGTGGTAACAGTTCCGGCCGGAACTGAACAGGGTCGAAACAGTGTACAAACAGTCAAGAACAGGACTCGGACGCCCCCCGCCGCGGCGCGACTGCAGCCAACGTCATCGTCCTTGCCCGCGGAAGGAGGCGTCGGGAAGGAAGCGCTCGTCCCTGCCAGCCGCCTACCTACACTCCTTTCCTTAGTTTTCTCTTTCTCCTTTCCTCCATCCTTGTAAAGTCAGTCTTTCCTTGACCAGATAAAAGGGAAGATTGGACCACGGCAGGGGGGGCCAAACTCACTTCATTCACAAATCACTCTCACACTTTCTCTCGTTCTTGCAGCGCACGCTAGGACGAGCACACACAAACATTTAGAGACTTGGTTGTCCTTCCCTCTCTCGTTGAGCTTGTAACCCCTACTACGAGCAATAAAATCGAACCAACTCACTGGACGTAGGGCTTCGATCGCCCGAATCAGTATAAATTTACTTGTCGGACAGTTTCTCAATGCCGACAGTTGGCGCGCCAGGTAGGGGACCTCTGTGCGCTACAGTTGCGATCCCCGCCACCACCAATGGTGGCACTGTCATCGTCTAGCGACGTCCGCGGCCCGGCTTGTCGCGCGGGTCACGGAGCCGCCGATTCGGACGCGAGCGGGCTCTTGCCCACTCCGTTCTTCCCTCCACACCAGGTCATCCGCTTCGGGAGCCTGGAGTTTGAGGCTGACTACACCGATCGCCTGCAGCTGATGCAGGACTACCCTCCCCCCTTTGGAAGGGGGCCCCTCACCGTTCGTCCCCAGCTGGCCTGGTATATGGACAGCTCCAACCACGAGGTCCGAATGGGAGCACATTTGGGCCTGAATCCGCGGCCCGAGGAGTACCGACATGTACACTACACACTTGCGGTTGCGGCCGCCCACCTCCATGGTCGGACGCTATACTCGCCAGAGGATGAGTTCTGGGGACGCCCCGACGCACTCCCCTCGTCGCTACGTCGCCTGACATAATCAACTGAACTCCTGATTGCCGCTCACCTTTTGTCCATGTCCCCAACAGCTGGGGACAGTCCGGATACAACGCGGCGCGAAGCCAGTCGTCCCCGTGACCCGCCATCTCTACAAGTGGCACGAACGCGGTCATCGCCCTCCGCGCTCAGGATGATGATCGCAAACGCCGCCGTCCCCCGCGAACAGGGCCAAGGCAGCTTACCTTGTCGCATCGAGGCGTATCTCGGCCTGGAACCCCGGGCCGACGAATGCCGTCGTCTTTTCTACGCGCAGGCAAACATCTTGGTGCAGCTGGAGGGTTGGCAGAATCCGACTTGTGGCGGCGCGGCGCTCCTTTTATGTAGCGCCCTCAATTTTGTGTCCATTTAAAAACCCTTAAAATTTGACTCCTTTAAAAAAAATTCAACTAAAAACAAATTTCTAGATTAAGATAGAGCTCAAATTAAATATTTTGGATTTTAAAACATGCACAAAGCTCATCATGTGTATTTTTGGAGTTTCTTGTTTTTATTTTAAGTGTTTGTTTTGTTTTTGTTTCTGTCCAAATTTGAATTGCCTTCAAATTCAAATTCTAGAAAAGTCTGAATCTTTTCCAGCTCCAAAACCCGTGTCGGGCCGAATCCTCAGCCAGCCCAGTCTTCTTTTTCTTTTTCTCCCTCTCTTTTTCTCTGCCGCGCTCGGCCCGTCGCGGCCCATCTTCTTCCGGCCCAGCTGCGTCGCGGCCCGTTTCCCTCTCTCCCGTGTCGCCGACAGGTGGGGCCCACGCTCTGTCTTCCTCCTCGCGTCGCCGGCGCGAAATCGGGCGTTGCCCATACTGAGCTGCCGGAGTTCGTCGACCCGTCAATTTTTCGCAAGGGGTCATCCTCGCAGCTCGCGTCAGCCACACCGCCTCTTCCCCGTTCCGTCCCGTCGCACAGCACCGCCCGTCACTTCTAATCCTAACCCCGGCGAGCTCCCCGATGACGCCCATGCCTCGCTGCCCTCCGCCGTCAGCGCCATCGAGCCGGCACCGCCTTCGCGCGTCACATCGACGTCAAGTCCGGCGAGAAATATCTCACCAGAGCCCGGAGATTTTTGCCCGTGGCGAGCCGCCTTTGCGCGGCTATAAAACACGCCCCGAGCTCTCTCTTCTCCTCCTCCGTTATTCCACACTCCCGCTCACTCCACCGCGCGCACACCTGAGCTCCCTCTCAACCTCTCGCCGCAACTCCGGTCAAGCTCTAGTGAGCTTCCGCGCTGCTCCTTTGTCGCTCCCCGCTTCCACCGAGCACAAGGTGAGTTTCCCCGCTCCTCTCTCCCTCACCTACGCCCCCTCTCTCTCCTCCTCTCACCCCTGGGGCCCCCAAGCATCGCACGCAGCCGCTCCGCCACCTTCTTCTCCGTCAACGGCCACCCTCCCGGCTGCGCCCGGCCAAGCCGAGGTGCGCGGCACTCTCACCGCGTGCACGCGCACATCCGAACCCGCTCAAATCCGCTCTGGCACACGCGCCTGACCTTTTCCCCGCGCACTCTGGCGTGCCGCCGCACTCCAGCGAGCCCGCGCCATCGCCCTAGCCTCTGCCCTCGTCGACGTCAAGGACCCTCGGGTCCGCCGTCACACGTAGAGCCCGCAGCCGCCTTCCGCACCCTGTTCCGGCCCCCGTAGCCGCCTCCAGCATGCGTTCCGGCGCCGCACCCTGACCGCATCGTGCGGCCATCCGACGTGGCTGCCACGTCGGCACCCCGGGCCCGCGATGACCCGAGTCGCCTGCACACGTGGTGCATGCGGCGCACCGTGCACCACCCCTGCGCACCACTGCGGTCCACGGCCCCGTGGACCAGGTCCGCAGCACAGGCCCACACAGTGACCCGGCCCCTCTGACCCCACATGTCAGCCACACACATCTTCTATAAATACTAGGTGCATCCGAGAATGTACATAGAAATCAATTTCGAGCCCATTTCCAATAGCAGAAAAATCCTAATAAATTCCCAAAAATCCTATATTCTTTTCTAACCACTTTGAAACCTTTGTACACCCCTAGAAAATTAGGATGATTATTATACTCAATCAAGTTAATCAATTCCTAATCATTTTCCTTTCTTTTACATTCAAAAATTCGTAACTAATTCATCTTAACTCCAAATCCAGAATTTCTTGTACCTAAATTCTTCTAAAATCCTTGTCTATTCATATACACCAAATCCATCTCTATTTGGTGTTTATTTGGATTTTATTTTATTTAATGA
Organism: Eragrostis curvula; assembly: GCA_007726485.1. NCBI lineage: Eukaryota > Viridiplantae > Streptophyta > Magnoliopsida > Poales > Poaceae > Eragrostis > Eragrostis curvula. Next base: position 50,246,492 of record CM017440.1, on the reverse strand, counting down.
TTGTTATTTGTTTGAGCGATAGATTTATTTTGTAGTTATTTATCTTTTAATCGTTAGATAATCAAGCCTTCGAAGAAGAGCACGAGGATCCCGACTACGAAGAAGGACTAGAGGAAGAAGGCTTTGAAGGCAAGTCCTAACCTCCCTTGACCATATCGCAGCTATGTTTACAAAATATCCTAATTAGAGCTTGTTTGCTAAGAAATCATGCATGATTATTTAAAAGTGATTTACATGCTTAGAATGTCCTAATACTTGATGATGCCTATCCTGGATATTGCTTATACCCTGATGTCCTTGATAACCCTAGGTCCCAACATCATTAATCTTTAATGATATGTTGGATGAAAATGCTCCTTAGGACTTTATTACACTGTGTATATAATTAATCTTGCTGCACATGTTTTGGTGTTAAAATGTGTACGTTCTTGGTAGTGTGTGTAAATGTGAACTTGGGTGGGATTAGTGATAATGTGCAACCCATAGTGGGGTATGTTTTGGCGGGAACAGGCGAGGTAGTCTTTAGTGGGGAGGCTATCTCTGGGACGCCATTCCTCGTTGAGATTGGCTATTGAATATGCCTGTTTCGGTCGTATAATGACCGGTTCATGTGCCGTCTTGCCTAGCACCCTTCGTGCAATTACATGCCTTGTATAAGAAAGGTTTGGAACCACACCCTACTATAGTGTCACCCGGTACCCACCAGGAGGCAGGAGTCACAGCTGAAGCCAGGTAACGAGATCGGCATTAGGGTCCAGCAGTTGGTGATGGCTTGTGGCCCTTATTCCTATGATGAATCAATGCCCCTGATCGTGGTATTTCCGTGGTGGTGCCGTAGTGACACAAAGTAGGTACAGAACCATTAGTATGCCAGTCTAAGCCATATCGATGGGGAAGGCTGGTATACCTTGTGGGTAAAGTGTACAACCTCTGCAGAGTATATAATCTATCCGGATAGCCGTGTTCCACGGTATTACACAATTGCGAAGGCAATGGTCGCACAATGATTAGATTTTCCTCTGTGAGTTATCCTTGGTGTGTGTGTTTTGGAATACACTGGTTTGGAGCCGTGTGCTGGTTGTCGGCCAGCGTTAAAACTTGGGAACTGGCGGGATGAATGCATCTCCCCCAGGGCCACCAACCCCACTAAGTTTAAAACCTTACTTGACTCAGTTTGCAAAGCTGTTTTGCTTTCCAAATAAACCCTTGCATAAAAATTGGCTTTTCGGCCGATATGACAACACCCTAGCCTTTACCCTTGATCTCCCCTTTGCATACTTTTCACCCTTGTGTCAGGACTTGTTGAGTACCTTATGTACTCACTCTTGTTTCAACCATTCAGAAGAAGAACCAGAGTACGACTTCCAAGGTGATGGTGATGAAGAATAGGGTTCTGTCCGCACGCAAGTCTGCCTGTAGTGTGGTCCCCTCTTCAGTCTTCCGTTGCACTAGTTATAGTGCGGTGCTACTGTCCTCAGTGCCATTCCAGTGTGGTGTTTGTGTCGTGTTGTAATAAGGCCTTTGGCCGTTGTAAAAAGTCCTTTTGTAATATAAAGGCTTGTAATAAGACTTGGTAATATTATCAATGTATGACTCTGAGATGTCATTCTGTGAAAGTGTCGTATCAGCGTCTGATCCAGGGATTGATACGGTAAGCACTAGTACTTCAGAAATGGGGTACGGCACTTTACCTCACAGCCTCCGCAATGTTGCGGATCAGTTCGAGCGCGAGCTCGCCCACTGACTCCCGCCTTCGGCGCGGGCGGGCACGCCCATGGCCGAGGCGATGCGTCGTGACCCGGTTGCTCCAACTCCTTCTCTTGCCACGGTTGGAGGGTGGCCCAGGGTCCGCACTCTTCGCGCCGAGGCTGACACTGACTCCGACTCCGGCTCCGACCTCCTCGACGAGTGTTTCAACTTCAATGGCCATGACCCCGCGCGCGAGTGCTGCATGGTTGGCAGCATCGAGGGTCACATCGAGGACCTAGGAGCCGATGACGAAGAAGAGGACGGGGATGAGAAGAACGTCAACCCGGTGGGGGCCCAACCACCTCCGGCTTTCGCCGAGCAGGGAGGGGCACCAGGGGCCCCCCATCTCGCCCTGCTAGCACCGGCTGGCACAGCAGGGGTGGATCACAACGTCGTGATGGCGGACGCCAACGCCGCCGCCGCGCATGACCACGACGTCTGCTAGCTCCTCGCGCGGGAACGAGAACTTCAGGACCATGAGTGACTCCTGAGGCAAGAGCACGAAGTGATCAAGCAGGAGCTGGTGCAGCGCTGGAACCAGGCGTGAGCCAGGCCCAGCGGGTACAGCAGTAGATCGCCAACGACGTCGGAGGCGACCTCCCACGTTTTCCATGGGCGAGTCAAAACATCGCTGCTGCGGCGGCTCTAGTCCGTCGGATGCAGCCACCGGCGAATTCGGCTGAGCAACAAGATCGGAAAGAGCTCGAGAGCCTTCCCCGACTCGCAGCAAATCAGCAAGCCGAAAGCTCTCTATCTCGATGGCGGGGACACATCTCCAGCACGTGTGCCATTAGCGACCGCGATGGGGAGGTTTCCGTCCAGCAATCCCTGCGCGGAGAAGGAGGAGGGCGAAATTTGCTGCCTATTCATCAGCGTGTCGGCGACATTAAGGACGCACGAGTGTTGCTCGAGACACGTCGTTGTGCACAAGGCCATGGCCAGCGGCGTGAAGTCGCCGACCACGGCTACCATCTAAGGCGTGGATGTTGTTACGACCCCCATGAAGACCGAAGACTGAGTCCTCCGTCGTCGGGTCCTTGGGCCTTTGGCGAGGAAATCCTGCACGCGCCAGTCCCCCAGCTGTACCGCGCGCCGAGCAACGTCACCAAGTACTCCAGCGACTCCAACCCAGCCACTTTTCTGGAAGACTACCGACTGGCTTGCCAAGCCGATGGTGCGAACAACGACCTGTTCATCATCCGCAACTTACCGCTTTACCTCGCCGACTCCACTCAGGCGTGGTTGGAGCATCTTCCGAGAGGCTCCATCCAGTGTTGGGCAGACCTTAAGGAGATCTTTGAAGGAAACTTCCAAGGGACGTATGAGCGACCTGGGAACTCCTGGGACCTCCGCAACTGCAAGTAAAAGCCCGATGAGTCATTGCGCGAGTACATCCGTCGCTTCTCCAAGATGCGCAACTCCTTGCCCAACATGGTCGATGCCGACGTCATCAGCGCATTCCTGGCGGGAACCAGGAACAAGTCGCTGGTTCACAAGCTATGGCGCAAGAGCCCCTCAAGCACAAAATAATTGCTGGACATCGCCACCAGTCACGCCTTCGGAGAGGATGCAGTCGGGGCAATCTTCGAGCGCCAAACCGGCAAAGCCAAGAGGACGGAAGCGGCCACCGTCACCCGCCCTTCTGTCCAGTCGGGCAAGAAGAAGAAGAAGAAGAAGAGCAATCTCCATCGATAGGAGGCTTTGCTCATGGCGGCGGTCAAACGCAAGCCTAAGAAGACGACCAAAAAGGTGGCACTTGGCCATTTTGAGAAGCTGCTTGAGGTACCATGCCCGAATCATCCATTCCCCATCAAGCACCTATACAAAGATTACGACCTCATGCGGAAGTTCCTGGCTGGGCCCTCAAGGAAGCAAGACATGAAGCCCTCCAAGTCCAAGGGCGGCGAGGGCTACAAGGAGCCCGAGCGCTCGTTCCTCGAGACCAACGTGGTGCTCATGATCTTTGAAGGGCTGGATGCCTGCCTGCCCAAGAGTCGAAAGAAGGTGGAGTACCAGGAGGTGTACGCCACGGAGCCGGCGACCCCAGAGTTCCTCAAGTGGCCGAGCACCGCGGTCACCTTTGACCTCTCTGACCACCCTGACTGGGTTCACCGGCCAGGACGCTATCCCCTTATTGTTGACCCAATTGTTGCCTCGACAGGGCTCACCAAAGTGCTCATGGATGGGGGGAGCGGCCTCAACATCCTGTACGTCGAGACCCTCGATGCCATGGGCATTGATCGCAAGCGAATCCGACCCACTAGGGCCCCTATCCACGGAATCGTTTCGGGAAAGCAGGTGGTGCCGCTCGGGCAGATCAACCTACCCATCATCTTTGGCACGCCTGAGAATTTCCGCACCGAGACCCTCACCTTCGAGGTGGCGGACTTCCCCAGCGCATACCACGCTGTTTTGGGCCGGCCATGCTACGCGAAGTTCAAGGCTGTCCCGAACTACACCTACCTCAAACTCAAGATGCCGGGTCCCAAGGGGGTCATCACCGTTAGTACCTCCATACATAGAGCCTACGAGGTCGACCTGGAGAACTGCAGCCTTGCGACCGCACTCGCCCCCAAGGAGGAGCTGCCGGCTGTCAACCAGGTGAAGGCGGGGGACGCGCCGGACGCGAAGAAGACGACGGGATCCTTCGACCCAAACAACGACACCAATCCGATCCCGCTCAACCCCTCCAACCCCGACAGCAAGGTGGTGCTGATTGGGGCCTCGCTCTCCGACAAATAGGAAGCGTGCTCGCTGACTTCCTCCGCGCCAACTTGGACATATTCGCTTGGAAGCCTTCAGACATGCCGGGCATACCCCAGGAAGTCGCCAAGCAGCCCCTCTGCATCAAGCCGGGCTCCCGACCCGTCAAGCAACACCTCCGCCGCTTCAACAAGGAAAAGCACAAAGCCATCGGTGAGGAAATAGCTAAACTTCTAGCCGCAGGTTTCATTAAAGAAGTCTATCACCCTGAGTGGCTAGCTAATCCTGTACATGTGCGTAAGAAAAATGGGAAATTGAGGATGTGCGTTGACTGCATGAATCTCAATAAGGCATGCCCAAAGGATCCGTTTCCTTTGCCGCGCATAGACCAAATTGTAGACTCGACTGCGGGATGCGAAACCCTTTGCTTTCCCAGAAGAGAGAGAGTAGAGAGCATCCGGTGATTTACATGTATAGAACAAAGTCACCAGCTTGTAAGATTTGAAAACATCTATTTGTTTTTTTTTTTTTGAATACGCAGGAGAGCTGCGCATTTTTGTATTAAGAGAAGAGAAAACCGGTCTCTTACAAACAGAAAACATCTGCTTGTAAGACGGATCGTTACTACGAAACCAAGACTCTCAATGGACATATCCGCAAAATCGACCACTAACCTGTAATAAGACGGAAGTCGAAGTGCCTTCCAAGGACTGCTCTCGATTGCATTCGCCGTTGACACGGCGATTAGCGGGAGTTACCCCAGTTTATAAGCAGCTTGGGCTTTTGGCTAGCTGGAGTCTGGAGACGGATATAAGTATCGAACGAGGGACTGGGGCCTCTGAATTACAACTCTCAATGCAGACAGCAAACACTGATTAGAATTAGTCCCATTTTGAACCGTTGGATCAAGAATGGACGCATCAGATTTCATGCTACAGCCTAAGTGCACATGGACAGTAGAAATGACGCAGGTAAATACACAGAAATTACTGTTTCTACAGTTCCAAGTACAGTATTACAGCAGGCGCCTGTAGGTTCCCTCATAGATTACTGTTTTTACTGCTACAGTACCCTGGATTTTGTTCAGAGGACCGCGATCCACTTGCCGAGGCGCAGATCTCAAGCTAGATACCGGAATATATAACATAAAAAACACCAAAAGAGAGGAATATTTAGCAGACAAGGTACTAGGTTTCACCAGAACAGAGGCAGAAAGACGGGTGTAAAGATTCTCGTCGAGACACGGAGAGTGGCCTTGTGGGGGCTGGAAAGCTGTCTAAGCACATGTTTGAACGGGAGACGGAAGCTATCGCCCGTGAACCTGCCTGAACACATGTTTGAAAAATGGACAATTTTGTTTTCTGAACGTGTTGAGCATTGCGCCACCTCCCTTCGAGGTTCCGAGCCCCCGACCGTTGTGGCAGGCTGCATGAAGCAGCCAAGGGAAAGCTATCGCGCGTGAAGCAGCCGCGTTGTCGGCAACGGAGCTCTACTTCAACGCGTACCAGCTGGACGTGCCTGCTGCCGGTGGGAAAACCGCGTAGACCAAGGTTGACACCATCGGGGACGCCTTGCTTTTCATCGACGACCACGGGCACGGGTTCTCACTGGAAAGAGAGGGTTATTTACTTAGGCCGTTCCCACCGGCTGTCGTTGTCGACAGCTGACTCGGATTCCTGCGCATGTGGAAGAGAGAAGGCCAGAAAAAAGAGTTGCTAGCGGTGCACCAAACGACAGTCGCTCATTACTCCCATCCTCGTCTAACACGTCAAGGCTACCCTGCTGAACCTATGACGGGTGGAGCCCAGACAATTTTGGATACTGTGCTTAGTTCTGCCTGCTTAAATGTTTCCATCCACGTCGTTGGGGACGCTCTTAGTCGACTAGGGTACAATTCACCAAAACAGACGCGCACAAGACGAGTATAAAAATTAAAGATTCTCATCGGCGCTCGGGGGTGGACCGAGTGAGGGCTGGAACGCTGTCTAATGTCTTGGAGTGGGGAGTGTGATCTGGTCCATTAGACCGGACAAGGGAAAGCAGCTATTGCGCGTAGCATATGTTTCATTGAGAGGAAGAAGACGAGGAAGCATTATTTCCGCGAACATGTCTGAGCCTTGGATGCCGGAAAAGCGGAACGGCACCATGCCCCCTCTCCCGTGAACTTTGTCCCGAAATGCGGAACGGGAACGTCACGGAACCTTGTCCCGATCGTCGATTCAAGGAACGCACCTCGCCGCCACCAAGGACATATCCGATGAGGAACGAAGCTCTTCAACCAGGGACAACCATGGGGTCGGTAGGGGAGACTCCGCTGCTCTCTGCCTCGCCATCCAAGCGCAGCCATTGCGCAGTGCCGAGACCGCAAGCTCGAGAAGGATTCGCTCGCGGCTTGTTGCTCGCCTCCGCGCCTGTGAGGCCATGGCTCGCCTGCGCCAGCGCCGGCGCGCGGACTTGTCTCTTTCAGCGGCTGCAGCGGTTAGCGGAGTCTGGGAAGACAGAAAAGTACACCAGCAACAGGTCGTCCTCACGCAACTTGGCTGGGAAGACAAAAAAGCATGCAGCGCCGGCCGCCGGTGTGCGGCCTGCCTCTCTCTCTCTCTCTCTCTTGCGGCGGCAGTCAGATGACGGGATGAAAAGATTGAAGAGCGCTGAGTAGATGACTTTGGGGTGGTAATGGTCTAATGGACGGACAGATGCCTACTGCTAACGATATTACGGACGAGATTTTTCCAAAGTAATAAAGACAAATAAGTAAGTAGACTTTTATGGTAAAAGAAAGGCAAGCAGCAAGCACTGGTAATCACCACGAGGTCTCGTCAGGGCAGGTACAATGGAACTGCTTATGAGACCGTCTCATACATGCCACTTAATTTTCTGACTGCTTATCAGACAACAGATACAATGGATGATTGTTTTAGTTGTCTAGTAGAAATAGTATCTTTCCTTAATTTATAGATGAAAAAGGAATATTTTTTAGTTGCATGGCAATTACAAGTCGTATAATAGTGTGTAAGTCGTCTCATACTCTTAAATTTTAACGCTTGAGGTGGTTGCGTCGCGAAACAACCGCCTCTTTCTTTTTCCTCCCTCTCTCTCTTCCACCTCGTCAAAAATCTTACGTAACGTTGCATGAGACGGCCTATGATACTGCTTACATATAGCATTGTACCTGCCCTCTGAAGAATATTATTTGGCCTTGTTACATGCAGACAAGGGCCATTTTTATGGCCCATGGGATGAGCAATGTTGGTATGTGTTTTCCCGGGCCGTATTTTATTTGTACGTATACATACTACACATACATGTTGCCGCTGCTAGGCAAAAGAACGTGCAATGATCTCCGCTGGCCTTGTACACGAGAGTGAAAGGCACTTGATAAGCATGAGTCATCGATTCATTTGAAACTAGTATAGCTGTCCGTGCATTTGCGCGGTTAGGTTTATCAAATTATATAATATATTTTTCTATGATTATAAGAGTTAGGATATATTTTATTGTTTTAATTGTAATTTAGCATATCTTGATTGGAGAAATTTCCCGCCATCTCATTGTATGACTTTTAAATATTGCGTCTCAGAGTATCTAATTCCTGATCTTACCGGAGCTGTTTGTTGCCCTAATACTCGCTTGATCTATATTTGTTGCCCTATGTTGCTGGTTGAATAAATGATAAATCACATATATAATATGTAAATAATAATAAATAGGAGAAACCAAGTCATAAATTATCTTGTCACTCTGAGAATACTATCGATTATGTTGAGAAAGCCCAAGTGCATCCATATTATAAACTGAATACATAGAACCCACTTCATGCTTTGGAAATCCGCCTGGTTGCATGGGCATTAGGATTGATCTTTGAGCATTTATCATCGATCTGGCTGTATGCTATCTAAGAAGCAGATATCTCTTACATTATTTTCATCCGTATAATTCTTTCTCCGTGCTTGCGCTGTCTGCTTAATCTAATCTATACTCTCCTGTCAGATCTCTATTATATACGTTGGACATGTTTTCCTTTCGAATTTTATTTTAAGAAACAGAGCATATAAAGAGACAAACGAAGCCAAAATTATGTGTATTACATACTTTCAGCAGGAAAAGTGGTGCGCACTGATTATCTTCTTGACTTTTATTAGCATCTTCTTCCTGTCTAGCCGCACTTTGCAACTGTGTTTTCCAGTTAAAAAAAACGTCACTACGGGAGATCCTTTGTTTGCCGAGTGTCAAGGACACTCGGCAAAGCTTTAAATGCACTCGGCAAAGCCTTAAATGCACTCGGCAAAGACTTTGCCAAATGTTGCATTTGACAAAGAGCACACGGCATATCCTAATGGGCAAAGAACTTTTTGCCGAGTGCTTTTTGGGGCACTCGGCAAAGTTTTTGCCGAGTGTCTCAAAACACTCGGCAAAGTTTGAATCAAAAAATCGCATGAAAAAATAGTAAACAAAAAAAAATTATAAGGGAAGGCCCCCATCAACCCGCCCCGCCCCCAACTCCCCCAAATCTGCAGCTTGTTTCTTGTAATATTTGCACACCATGCCGTCATCAAGATTCGAACCCATCACCTCTCCTTCGCGCGAGTCCACCTCTACCACTACACCACAGCATCACATGTGCCTATATCCCATTTTGATTCCACTCATATTAAACTAAACTAAGTGTCAATTGATTATTTAAGACCCTAAACAAATTCAAATAAAAAAGTTGCCAACTAAAATGTTTCATAACTTTTCAAGATTCACATCTTTCATTTTGGTTTTTTGTCCATCTGAGGTCATTTACAAAATTTGAATTTCAAATTTGAACTCTTTCAAACTTAGTTTTCGTTGACAAGATGATTTTAAATCAAAAAGTTGTCAACTAAAATGTTTCATAACTTATTGTGATCAACAATTCTCATTTTGACTGTTTCTCCATCCGAGGTCATTTGAAAAATTCAAATTTTAAAATTTAGCTGTCATTCAAACCTCCATTTCGTAAGCAAATTTAATTCAAAATAAAAAGTTTTGAACTATAAATTTTCATAACTTCTGAGTATCTACAACTTTTATTTTGGTCATTTGTACATCTGACATAGTGATAGTCACATTGTTCACAAATCTTATAGATCTCCCTTCTAGTTTCATGAAACTTAGAAAAGAGAGGTTGATTTTGTGAACAACTTTACTAACATTTGTTTAATAAAAAAATCCTCCAAATAAGAGTTGTGGACCTTGAAAAGTTATACAACTTTATAATTGAACACTTTTTAATTTAAATTCATTTAGGGCTTCAAAAAATAATTTAAATTTCGCTTTGCCGAGTGTTATTTTTTGGCACTCGGCAAATAAATCTTTGCCGAGTGCTTTTTTTTGGCACTCAGCAAAGATTATTTTTGCCGAGTATTTTTTTTTCGCCGAGAGTTTTAAAAAAACACTCGGCAAAGAGACACTTTACCGAGTGTCCGATATAATACACTCGTTAAACAAGCGGACACTCGGCAAATGGCCGATTTCTCGTAGTGCGTCTTGGGATTTGGATAGTTAGCGTCATTCGATTGTCTTGTTTGTTTATCACACGTGAAACACTTACCTCGAAAATGAATTAGCCACACTGCATATACTATGATTCGAATCCATCAATCGCGCGACCCGAACGAAATTAGCATGCTCTTGTCACCGCTGTACCCGGCCAATTGCATTGCCGTCGCTGTTCCAGCATCCACCAAGGCGTGCATGCTGCACGCATGCAAAGGTAGATGACCACACAGCTCATGGCTCTCGATTATGCCTGACCAAGCCATCCCTTCGTCTCGTCCTCCATTGGTTAACTGACTTCTGATCGTCCAAACGCATCCTGTAAGATCCATGTTGTTCGCTGATGGATCTGCCATTGCTGCAATCGAGTTCGGTGGCTAGGTTTCTTCATGGTTGCAGCATCTAGAGGATAATAGATTGGTTTCCGCTTTAACGTCAATTTCGCAGTGGCAGTTGTGGTGTTTTCTAAAAGTATGTGAGGGTATTTTTGACTAATTTTTTTATAATAGCAGTGGTGGGTAATTTTCTCTATTTATTTTCTCGGATTAACGTGAGAATTTCTAGTATTTTTGAGCGAACATGGTGGTTCTGTTTCGTGATCAATTATATATATATAATAGATTCAAAGTCCCAATATGTTAATCTCCGGCCATGCAGCAACTGCAGCGTGGATGTCGCTCAGTCTGGCCAGCAGAGACGGCAACGCTTAGGGACAACTCCCGGATGGAGAGTTTCCATAGCTTGGCCTATAAAAGGACCATAAATCCAAAAGAGAGTTGATCATTCTGAAACTAGACTTTGAGAAGGCCTTTGACAAGATAGAACATCAAGTAATTATGGATATCCTTAAGCATAAAGGCTTGGGAGAAAGATGGCTGAAATGGATGTCCTTAATTATGAGGTCTGGCACCTCATCAATTCTGCTTAATGGTGTTCCTGGCAAAGTTTTTCATTGCAGAAGGGGAGTAAGACAGGGTGACCCTCTCTCTCCCTTGCTATTTGTTTTAGCAGCTGATCTATTACAGTCAATCCTAAACAGAGCTAAGCAAATGGGGTTATTAAAGCTTGCTATCCCTCTAAGAGCAGGTACTGATTTTCCTGTGGTGCAATATGCTGATGATACCCTTCTGGTAATGGAGGCCTGCCCAAGACAGCTCTTTGTTTTGAAAGCTCTACTGAACTCTTTTGCTGATTCAACTGGACTGAAAGTCAACTACAATAAATCAATGATGGTCTCTATTAACACACCTGATGAGAAAATGGAAATCTTGACACAAACTTTTGGTTGTCAAAGAGGTTCCATGCCATTTACATATCTTGGGCTACCACTAGGCATCACCAAACCATCTGTACAAGACTTCTTGCCAATAGTTCATAGAATTGAGAGGAGACTAGTATGCTGTGCACAATTCCTAACGCAGGCAGGGAAACTGGAGATGGTCAACTCTGTTATCACCTCACTGCCAATGTACATTCTCAGTGTTATCAAAATGCATGTGACAGTGATACACCAAGCTGATCAATACAGGAAACATCTACTGTGGAGAGGCTCTGACATAAACAACAGGAAACCACCATTAGCAGCATGGCAAATGGTATGCAGATCAAAAGAGGAAGGTGGACTAGGGGTACTACAGTTGAGCACCCAAAATGATGCTATGTTAATGAAATTTCTGCATAAATTCTATAATAAATATGATCTGCCTTGGGTGCACCTTATTTGGGATAACTATTACAAGAATGGAATCATGCCAGGACAGAATAGGAAGGGGTCGTTCTGGTGGAGAGATATTATGAAGCTGAATGATCAATATAAAGGAATAGCTGCAGTTAAGCCAGGAGATGGATCGACAGTGTGGTTTTGGAAAGACCAGTGGAGTGGGATAGTCCCTATGCAAGTGTTTCCTGAACTATATTCCTTTGCCAAGAAGCAAAACATGTCTTTAAGCAAAGCATGGAGTACTCCCAATATAGTTGAACTCTTCCACCTACCTTTGTCAGAACAAGCATATGAACAAATGCAGCAACTTTCACAAATACTAGAGCAATTAGATCTGGAACAAGGAAATGATCTGTGGTCCTACATTTGGGGAAACAGTATATATTCCACTGCCAAAGCTTACAAAGTCATGAAGGGTCATTCATATGTTGATCCAGCATTTAAGTGGTTATGGAAATCCTCAAACCAACCAAAGCATCAGGTATTCTTTTGGTTAGTCATGAAGGATAGACTTAATACAAGAGGTATGCTAAGAAGAAGGAATATGCACCTGGATTCATATACATGTGAAATGTGCATTCTTCAAAGAGAAGAGACCCTCATTCATCTTCTTATACGATGCAACTTTGCAAGAGCTTGCTGGAATTCAATTGGACTAAACATACCAAGGCATCTCCATGTTCTGCCGCTAATCAAATGGTTGAAGAGAAGACTAAATGTGCCATTTTATATGGACATAATCACACTTATGTGCTGGAGCATTTGGAAGGAGAGAAATGACTGGATATTTCAAGGAATCGACCCAACAGTGGAACACTGCCGTGAGATGTTCTTCATGGAGCTCAAATTGGTTGTCCATAGAGCTAAAAAGGGCCAGGCTGAACCTCTGAAATTATGGATACAATCGGCCTTGTGATTTTATTTTTTCTTGTTTCTTTTTCCTTTTCACTATCTGTATGTACTCTTTTTTTATATAATTAAATATATTAATCTGTAGGGGCACTCTGCCCCTCCAGTTTCTTCAAAAAAAAAGGACCATCACTTCAACGAGCAGAGGGGAGGAGTTTGAAGAGGACAAGACACCACACCTAGTTTTCGATCTCGTTGTTCACGGCGGCCACCGGTGCAATCGATCGCCTACATCGTCCGTGATCATCGTGTCCTCATGGCGTCACATTGGATTGGTAAGTGGCTAAGTGATCATTAGTTAGCTTTGAAGATTATATTTGTTATGGGCCAGAATTGCAACGACAACAACACAGCCGACAAAGACGGCAAGGTGGCGGCAGCGGCCCAAAGGGCCTAGGCAACTGTCACCTTGGAGGGCATGCTAGGAAAGGGGCCAGCCCATGCCGCCGCCCCCTTGGGTACACTAGGAGAGGGGCCGGCCAGCCGCGGCCTCGAGTTTGCAAAAAGTGAGGGTAAATCGAGTCAGGTTTTAGGAATAAATAGATAAACTTAGGAAGTCATTCAAATTAGGTATTTCAAGATAGAGTTGAGATTAGATCTTGTTTAGAGTCTTTTTTAGAGAACAAGTTGATCCCCCCCCCCCCCGCCCCCACCCCAAACAAATAAATAAACGGGCATGTAACCAGGTTTGAATTAAGAAACAAATGGAGTTTATTATCTCCAAAACTCTAGCTCTCCCGCTGCCGCCGCCCCCTCCTCCTTGCCGCATGCCGCCGCCTCCCAACCCTAGCGCACCGCCGGGCAGCTGCCACGGCACCGCCACCCTCTCGCCGGAGTAGTAGAAGGACCATAACAATATCATTATGTGTTGTGCTGCGGATTCTCTTCCAGGTGCTGTAGTTTGCAAAGAGTGAAGTGCAAGAAGAACTGTGAGCCGTGTGAGAGAAAGATCATGTAGAGATTAGAGGGTGTTTCATAGTCAAAGTTTCAGAGTTAGTGTGTAGTTGCAGGTGTGGTATATGCAGAGGGCGAAATGCGAGATGAGAGAGAGAGAGAGAGAGAGAGAGAGAGAGAGAGATCGGATCATATTAGAGAGATATGAAAGAGATATCAGTGTTCCAACTTCCATTGACGAGTTTTGAAAGATGTTGCTAGCAGATGAAAATGCAAAAGTTCAGAAGGCAGTTCCTCAACACAAATTCAGAGTAGCTCTGTCATTGCAAGTTTTAGAGATTTCTGCCAGTACAAGGTTAGAGTAATTTCTTCAGTACAACATCAGAAGATTTCAGCGAGAGTGCAGTTCATAGTGTCCACAGTGCAGAGTGCAAAGTGCAAAGTTAGTGTATAGGTCCTGTCATCCAAGCCGATCGTAATCAGAGATTGTCACTGCAGATGCTTGTGCTACAGTCCCAGAGAAGAAGGTTGAAGGACAGAGAGCAATGCATCAGCTCAGATTCAAATTCTCAAGAAAGTGCACTTAAGTTTGCACCATTCAGCATATTCAGTCAAGTGTAGTCTAGTTGCAACAGTAAAAATATTCAGAGAATGCATTACAGCAAGCAATCAGTCATGTGCAGAGTTCAGTTTTCAGGTGTACAAATGACAAGCTCGGCCAGGTTCTTTGACAATAATAAAAGAAGATGAGAAGTTGTAGTTTATATGCAGGTTTCAGAATATTGAAAATATCCCCATGGAATGGCCGATAGCAGCGCCGATCGAATCTGCCGTCAGATATGCTGCTCGGAGATACACGTTAATGTTCAGGCCGCATGGTTAGCGGGATGTCATGTTGACTTTAGTTCCAGTAACCAGACCTTTCTCTGGCACCCAGCCAGGTCCTTTCTGACCGGCGCAGTACTGCTCCCATTTGGTGCCGAAACATTAGTCATCTACGCAATATGCGGCTAGTGCCGCAAGTTCACGATTAGATGAAAGCCGTTTGCAACACAGACAAACAACTGCATTCCAGATGGCAATCAGGCCCCGCGCAGCGACAGCCTCAGGTCCAGGTCCTCCGAATTCAGCCCACACTCCTCTAGGCAGGAGGTAGCCGCTGCTCTTTCACCGAGAGCATCGACTGCAACATTACTCCCTATCTGTTTCCACTTCCCTTCCACCTCCCAACTTTCTATCTCCCAGAGCTCTCCGTCGGCAACGCGTTAGATCCGCCTCCTGCAGCTGTATCCATAGCGAGCTCCTTGCTCAAGAGCCGACGCCGTGCTCCGGCACCCCTTGATTCGGCCTGGAGGTCCAAGTCGGACCGCACGGTGAGATCAGGGCCGGAATTTCAAGGGTTTTTTGCACTACTCTGCTTTATATAAGTCATTGCATACCAAATGTACCCCCCCTTATGCAACGCAACATAAGTAATTAACCATGCCACCATCTTAAAGTGCTTCCATGGGAGGAGGGTGAGGTATGAGGCACAGTTGAACACTGATCTGACCCCATTCGTCAAGCACCGGATGCACTGCCTGTGGATCAACTCCCAGAAGCACTTCAAGCTTTGCGTTGCCAGGCTGACACGGGCACAAGCAATGGGACCGTGGATGGTTAGCACAGTACATTTTCTTTCCCATCCTTAGACCCCATACTTTGTTGTATGTCAACTGACTTTGTATATGTTTTCTGCGGTGCAGTTTTTCACCAACGCATTCTCCCACACCCTTCCTGAAAGCTGCTGATGAGGTTCAGCGGCAGGGCTGTGGAATATGAAGGGACAGTTGATAGGGTACATGGCTCCGCCCGGATTGTTGATGGTTGGCCACTCTTTGTCCAGGCAAACAAAATTTCCGCTGGAGGCGTCTACATCTTCAAGTTCTTCATGCTGGGCGGACTCCTACGCCTGACTGTCTACAATGCATGAGCATTTAAGTTCTATGGAATAATAGGAGTAGAACTTTGAAGTGGCCACGATGCACGTTGTTGGCCGTTTACCTTTATCTGGACCTGTTTGTCAGTTTATTTTTGTATTGTTGGACTTCTGCACTAGAATCCTACTGTATGAAACTTACCGTGTATCCTGAATTGGTCATGATCATGATATGCACGGAGAGTATGCTGCTGTATGACTTCTATACTAATTAGGGCATCTTTGAAACGCAGGATTGTGAAACGTAGGAATAGAAAAAACACAGAATTTGAGTTGCACACTATTTTCAATCCTATAGGATTTCACAACACAGAAAACTTTTCAATGAAGTTTTTGGATGCAACACAAGAAAAAGCACAAGAATTAGAAGAGAGAGAGAGAGAGATATGAAAATTTCTATGAGGTTAAACCTCATGTTTTTTTTTTTTGAGATTACACAGTACACACTCACAACGATACACGGAGAGTATGCTGCTGTATGACTTCTACCACTAATTAGCGCTTCTTTGGAACGCAGGATTGTGAAAACATAGGAATAGAAAAAACACAGAATTTGAGTTGCACACTATTTTCAATCCTATATGATTTTAAAACACAGAAAACTTTTCAATTAAGCCTTTGGATGTAACACAAGAAAAAGCACAAGAATTAGAAGAAAGAGAGAGAGACATAGGAAAATTTCTATGAGGTTAAACCTCATGTTCTTTTTTTTTTTAGATTACACAGTACAGCTCAGACACTCACAACGCACGCACACTCATTCTTATGAACGCACATACGCAAATCCTACCTCTATGAGCATCTTTAAAGATTGAGCCAGCAAATCCTTCAGATTGACGAAGTCACCACTGACGTCTCGCTATCGACGGTCATGCCGCCTACCACTGAAAGCACAAATGCCATTAAATCCTAGAAAATTCGCTCCCACCGGAAGTCGAACCCATGACCTCAAAGGTGCTACTCGGGTACCTTAATCACTAGGCCAAGACCCCTTTTACAGGTTAAATCTCATGTTAGATGCCTACAAAATTCCTATGAATTGAGACATAGGAATGCATTCTTTAGAAATTTCATAGGGTTGAATCCTTTTTTCTAAAAGGCCATGTAAGAAAAATTCTTATATGATCCCATTCCTCTATTCCTTCAAAAATCCTTTTTTTCCAAAGAGGGCCTTATTTCATCTGAATCCAAGCAGCCTGGCAGTAACCCGTGTGTACGGAACGAGGAGACTAGCTATAGCGTTCGGCTTTTTTCAGGCCACCTTCGGCGTTCCCAGAGCCAAGCATCAAATGCAGTTGCACCCTGCAATGGGGTATGTCAAATCAACCCAGTAGAGGCCTGCCAACCTCCCTTGGCACGCATGCTCTGCAAGAATGCAAACAATTGCATCTTGGCCATCTTCTCTTTGCCAACGTTTCGGCTCCAGATGCTTGCACTTTTGCTTGTACAAACTGAGCCACCGATTTATGGATCGCGCAAAGGTCTTGGCCCACACTTCATACTCCGTGTGTTGCAGTAGTCACGTGCCATGCCATACGATCAGTACGAGCAGTGCAACCACGTCCCTCCACATCTATTATATATATATTTATTGACGAAAAGGAGACACCACGTTCGCTCTAAAATATTAAAAATTTTCACGTTAATCTGAAAAAATAAAAATAAAAAATTACCCACTACTGCCATTATGAAAAAATTAGTCACAAAACTTCCTATAAATATATATAAAGCAGCTAAATTCGGAATATATATATTTGATGACGAAAATGAGCCACCACGTTCGCTCTAGAATATTAGAAATTCTCATGTTAATCTGAAAAAATAAGAAGAGAAAATTACCCACTACTGCCATTATGAAAAAATTAGTCACAAAACTCCCTATAAATATATAAATAGCTAAATTCGGAATAATAAAAAATAGCCAAAAATACCCCTCCCAACTAATTTTAAATTACCCACCACGCCATTATGAGTGAAAAATAGCTAAATTCGGAAAAATAAAAACAGCCAAAAATACCCCTCACACCTATTTTTAAATTACCCACCATGCCATTATGAGCGAAAAAATAGCTAAATTTGGAATAATAAAAAATAACCAAAAATACCTTTCACGCCTATTTATAAATTACCCATCATGTCATTCTAAGTCCAAAATAAGACTTAATTCAGATTATAAAAAAAGAGCTAAAAATATCCTTAATTCTTATTTCTAATTTAACC
This sequence comes from Eragrostis curvula, assembly GCA_007726485.1. Taxonomy (NCBI): domain Eukaryota; kingdom Viridiplantae; phylum Streptophyta; class Magnoliopsida; order Poales; family Poaceae; genus Eragrostis; species Eragrostis curvula. The sequence continues at coordinate 50,228,796 of CM017440.1, read as the reverse complement.
ACTATACCATGAGTCCAAAATAGCTAAATTTTAGAATAATTAAAATTCAAAATACATTTAATTTCTATTTCTAATACACTGTTATAAAAATATGCGTCCATATGTCTAGCTAGCATGGGACAATCTCTAATTTTTAGCATGGTATGTTTTCTTAAAAATATTTTTTTGTAGCGTTACCCATTCTTTATACTACTATGACATATGTTAGTTGTTTAACATGGTACGTTTGAGCCAACCTCACTTCTACAAAAAAAATCAAATACAATGTTTTAGCTGAAACACAATTCAAGATAAATGACGATCCATCTAACATTCAAATTGAGGGATGATGAGTCTCCAATTTATTTATACTATTTTATAAATATAGAGTACAAAATAAATAATAATAAACTATGTTATTTTTTACAATAATATAAAAAATATTTTAAATAGTATAGTAAGTCTAGCCGCGCAAATACGCGGACAGCCATCCTAGTTCCTTTAAAGAGGCGGGCACAATGAACCGAGCAGCGACACAACCATTTGCCTCATCCGCATTCTTATGCAAACTACATAACTCGCTCCCATAGCCGCTCACACCGACGCACCACAGCTATGGTTGGCGATCCTGCTGTCGCAGCCCTTCAACGAGCCTTGCCATCGACACAACAGAATATGCCACAGAACCAGGAACATCCTCTGCATCTCATTCTTTCCCATCCTTAGACCCCATACTTTGTTGTATGTCAACTGACTTTGTATATGTTTTCTGCGGTGCAGTTTTTCACCAACGCATTCTCCCACACCCTTCCTGAAAGCTGCTGATGAGGTTCAGCGGCAGGGCTGTGGAATATGAAGGGACAGTTGCTAGGGTACATGGCTCCGCCCGGATTGTTGATGGTTGGCCACTCTTTGTCCAGGCAAACAAAATTTCCGCCGGAGGCGTCTACATCTTCAAGTTCTTCATGCTGGGCGGACTCCTACGCCTGACTGTCTACAATGCATGAGCATTTAAGTTCTATGGAATAATAGGAGTAGAACTTTGAAGTGGCCACGATGCACGTTGTTGGCCGTTTACCTTTATCTGGACCTGTTTGTCAGTTTATTTTTGTATTGTTGGACTTCTGCACTAGTATCCTACTGTATGAAACTTACCGTGTATCCTGAATTGGTCATGATCATGATATGCACGGAGAGTATGCTGCTGTATAACTTCTATCACTAATTAGGGGTTCTTTGGAACGCAGGATTGTGAAACGTAGGAATAGAAAAAACACAGAATTTGAGTTGCACACTATTTTCAATTCTATAGGATTTCAAAACACAGAAAACTTTTCAATAAAGTTTTTGGATGCAACACAAGAAAAAGCACAAGAATTAGAAGAGAGAGAGAGATATGAAAATTTCTATGAGGTTAAACCTCATGTTTTTTTTTTTGAGATTACACAATACACACTCACAACGATACACGGAGAGTATGCTGCTGTATGACTTCTACCACTAATTAGCGCTTCTTTGGAACGCAGAATTGTGAAAACATAGGAATAGAAAAAACACAGAATTTGAGTTGCACACTATTTTCAATCCTATATGATTTTAAAACACAGAAAACTTTTCAATTAAGCCTTTGGATGTGACACAAGAAAAAGCACAAGAATTAGAAGAAAGAGAGAGACATAGGAAAATTTCTATGAGGTTAAACCTCATGTTCTTTTTTTTTTTAGATTACACAGTACAGCTCAGACACTCACAACGCACGCACACTCATTCTTATGAACGCACATACGCAAATCCTACCTCTATGAGCATCTTTAAAGATTGAGCCAGCAAATCCTTCAGATTGACGAAGTCACCACTGACGTCTCGCTATCGACGGTCATGCCGCCTACCACTGAAAGTACAAATGCCATTAAATCCTAGAAAATTCGCTCCCACCGGAAGTCGAACCCATGACCTCAAAGGTGCTACTCAGGTACCTTAACCACTAGGCCAAAACCCTTTTCACAGGTTAAATCTCATGTTAGATTCCTACAAAATTCCTATGAATTGAGACATAGGAATGCATTCTTTAGAAATTTCATAAGGTTGAATCCTTTTTTCTAAAAGGCCATGTAAGAAAAATTCTTATAGGATCCCATTCCTCTATTCCTTCAAAAATCCTTTTTTTCCAAAGAGGGCCTTATTTCGTCTGAATCCAAGCAGCCTGGCAGTAACCCGTGTGTACGGAACGAGGAGACTAGCTATAGCGTTCGGCTTTTTTCAGGCCACCTTGTGCGTTCCCCGAGCCAAGCATCAAATGCAGTTGCACCCTGCAATGGGGTATGTCAAATCAACCCAGTAGAGGCCTGCCCAACTCCCTTGGCACGCATGCTCTGCAAGAATGCAAACAATTGCATCTTGGCCATCTTCTCTTTGCCAACGTTTCGGCTCCAGATGCTTGCACTTTTGCTTGTACAAACTGAGCCACCGATTTATGGATCGCATACTCCGTGTGTTGCAGTAGTCACGTGCCATCCCATACGATCAGTACGAGCAGTGCAACCACGTCCCTCCACATCTATTATATATATATATATTTATTGACGAAAAGGAGTCACCACGTTCGCTCTAAAATACTAGAAATTTCCATGTTAATCTGAAAAAATAAGAAGAAAAAAATTACCCACTACTGCCATTATGAAAAAATTAGTCACAAAACTCCCTATAAATATATATAAAACAGCTAAATTCGGAATATATATATTTGATGACGAAAATGAGCCACCACGTTCGCTCTAGAATATTAGAAATTCTCATGTTAATCTGAAAACATAAGAAGAGAAAATTACCCACTACTGCCATTATGAAAAAATTAGTCACAAAACTCCCTATAAATATATAAATAGCTAAATTCGGAATAATAAAAAATAGCCAAAAATACCCTTCCCAACTAATTCTAAATTACCCACCACACCATTATGAGTGAAAAATAGCTAAATTCAGAAAAATAAAAACAGCCAAAAATACCCCTCACACCTATTTTTAAATTACCCACCATGCCATTATGAGCGAAAAAATAGCTAAATTTGGAATAATAAAAAATAATCAAAAATACCTTTCACGCCTATTTATAAATTACCCATCATGTCATTCTAAGTCCAAAATAAGACTTTATTCAGATTATAAAAAAAAGAGCTAAAAATATCCTTAATTCTTATTTCTAATTTAACCACTATACCATGAGTCCAAAATAGCTAAATTTTAGAATAATTAAAATCCAAAATACATTTAATTTCTATTTCTAATACACTGTTATAAAAATATGCGTCCATATGTCTAGCTAGCATGGGACAATCTCTAATTTTTAGCATGGTATGTTTTCTTAAAAATATTTTTTTTCTTTATACTACTATAACATATGTTAGTTGTTTAACATGGTACGTTTGAGCCAACCTCACTTCTACAACAAAATCAAATACAATGTTTTAGCTGAAACACAATTCAAGATAAATGACGATCCATCTAACATTCAAATTGAGGGATGATGAGTCTCCAATTTATTTATACTATTTTATAAATATAGAGTATAAAATAAATAATAATAAACTATGTTATTTTTTACAATGATATAAAAAATATTTTAAATAGTATAGTAAGTCTAGTCGCGCAAATACGCGGACAGCCATCCTAGTTCCTTTAAAGAGGCGGGCACAATGAAGCGAGCAGCGACACAACCATTTGCCACATCCGCATTCTTATGCAAACTACACAACTCGCTCCCATAGCCGCTCACGCCGACGCGCCACAGCTATGGTTGGCGATCCTGCTGTCGCAGCCCTTCAACGAGCCTTGCCATCGACACAACAGAATATGCCACAGAACCAGGAACATCCTCTGCATCTCATGCTGCGCCAATGATCTGACGCCAGTATGCCCCGGCTGCAGAGACGAGGCTCACCGACATCACTATACGCTCCAGGTAAGATACCTGCATATGTTTTTGCTGCTGTCATCGAAGCAGCCATTTCGATTTGCAGTTTTATTGACATCTGTATCTCGCAGATCCGCAAGGCTTCCGGGCTCTGTGTCATCCGGGTCGTTGATATCGAAGGACTGATTGACATCGACTGTGTGCAGCGGTACTGGATCAATGGTGCTAGGGTGCTCTTCCTCACTGCGCCCAAGGTTCAGCACGAAGCTTCGGCCTGCAGGGATTAAGAAGCATGACGGCCAGAACTACCTATGCGAGACATGTGACAGGCCTCTGTTAGACCCTGAGCGGTTCTGGTCCATTGGATGCAAGGTATAAATCTTTACTCCTCTTTATTTTCCTTCTGACTCCACCGTGCGTCGCGGCTCGCGTCCGCAGCCAAATTTTTTGGTGCCGACAGGTGGGGCCCACTGTGATTACCACCTCACCCCGTGATAGGGGGGAAAAAAAACCGCAGGGGCTATCGGCTCCCTCGCTCCGCCCGTCGTCGCCGCCGCGGCTCCCTGCCCGTCCCAAGGCGCATGAGCTATCGGCTCCCTCGCTCCGCCCATCGTCGTCGCCACCGCCGCCGCTGCTCCTCGCTTCCTGCCCGTTCCCTACCACCGTGTCGAGGCGTGCGTTCTTCGGCGAGGAGACGTGCTGCTGATCCGACTCCAAACCCGATGATTTGCCGCAGCTGGGTTCGCCATAGTCTTGGTCGTGGCTCAGGTGCCTCTTCATCGAGTCTTCTTCCTCTCCGTCAAGGTGGACTGTTGCTTCCGCTTCTGATCCCTGAGCGCCGCGAACATGAAGACACCCCTGCTCTCGCCATGGACACAGTGTGCTGAAGGCGGACACCAGGTGCTGCGACAAGACGCGCTCGGCTTCCCCTACCTCGGACTCTTCCCCGGACTCGCCGTCCTTCCTGCGGTGAGCAACGGCCACCTTCCCGCAATCTCTGTCTGCGTTTTAGGATTTCCATCTAAGCACGCTCTCTAGGTGTTCGACGATTTGCCGATTAGGAGCGTTTTCCTGTTTATGGACACTGGCACCTTGTTTGTTGGTCTCACGCTTGGAATTTCATGTGACCAGTAGCATCACGTTGTTCCCACTTATTGCGATGCAGATGCAGTTTAGTGAATTGAGCGAAATCCTGTGCTCGCTTTTGCGTTGGGTGGAGGGTTGCTTTCTGGTGGAGTGGTGGTGGACTGATCTTCTCTGTGGGACAGTGGGAGTATATTCATCTGTTTGATTACCTCCCTATTCTGGCTGGAGCCAGTTGATTGTGGTAGAGAAGAGTTGACGTCACCATCCATTTCATCTGGACAGTGTTTCGTGTTTTAACTTACTGATATTGTTCTCGGATGAATGCATTTCCAGCCTTAGGTCTTCCGAATTGAGCATTGTTTTATGAGAACTATTGTTAATTGACATTTGTAAAGCTACAGCAAAATGCTGATTATGCTAACCTGGCCGTGCAGGATAATATTCATTCCCCTTTTGCTCTTTCATGGGATTTTTGCATGAGGAAGGTTTTCAATGCCTGCCCCTTCATTACGACATGTACGTCATGTAAGAGATAGATATTGATTTTTCAGTTAGCCTGATTTTTTTTACATGTTTGCACATTACCATTTCTCATGTGCTATATACTTAATCGGTGTTTGTGTGCAGTGGGCTCCTTGTCACTCGGTTGTTGCAGCACCTTTACTAATTGCATTTAAGCTGCTTCTTTGCATATATCTTGAAAGCATCAGAGGTGAGATCTCATGCCATTCGATTAACCTTGGTAGCCCCACAGATTACTGGAACTGTTTAACCTCACACTCTTTAATTTCTTGCATGTGGGTTCATGAAGTAAGGGTCCCCGGTTTGTCTGAATGAGTCTTAGAGTTATCCTATTCGTATTGGTTAATAAATATTTGGAGATCTAGCTACTAAAATACTCCAAATTTAATATTCCTTTATAATGTAGGCACAACTTTTTAAAAGTGTAAATTCTATACCTGTTGATGTGTATTTGAGAAATAAAAATACAAAAAATGAATGAACCAGGATAATTTCTGGTCACTAGCTAGATTAGTTCTGAGGTATAATTAGCCTGGGGAAGATATGTGCCCCCTTTCGGTACTTCATTCTTCTTGTGCTGCTGTGTATAATATAGCTTTACTGCAATATATCCTGACTAGCAATTTTGCCCGTGCACGGGACAAGAAAAAAGAAAAAGTTTTAAATCATATAACATGGAAAAGTATTTTTTTTTTTGGAAAAATGACACATCCCGGATTCTTTTGGTCGTGTCGGCACCAATGACAAGGAAACCGGCTCGTGAGCTCATTATACAATTAGACAGCTTCACAGTCTCATTGGTAAACTTCAGTGAAACATCTGTGACTATTCATGCACATGATCAGGGAAAATAGAATGCAACAGTCTGATGCAAATGACATTAAACTAATATTGAGGATATTTGATAATGCAACTAAAAATACACTGTATACAAATGTTCTTAAATGAGGCAAATATAAAAAGAAAAATTCTGAAACAAACAATGAGAGAAGAAGCCATCTTATCCATGAACCTCTCAAGAGGAGCTATTTCCTTATTGTCGCATGACATCTCTGCAAGATTGTAAGAAATAACCTCCAATTTCAAACTCACTATTGAAAGAATGAATAGTACTTTTAGCCAATTTTCAAGTGCATATAAATTAACACGAAGTAGTACTCCATGCACTTCTATGTGACAGTGATCAAACAAAGTAATAGGCCTTTTCATCATATATGTTTTTGATAGTTTGAACAAAACATGATCCATGCAAATAGATGTCTGGCCGGACAACAGCTTGCATCAAAAATAGAAATTAACGCCTAAACAATGATGGAAGATGCAAGTAGATGACTGAGGGGCGCAAGTACTCAGAATAATCTAGGTCCACGTCCGTTTCTTCTCCAAAGATGCCAAGATGCAGTCCGAATTGCACAAAATAAATGGACAGCTGCAGGAAAAAAAAAAAACAAAACGCCACTGTGCTTAGGCGAAGTGCTTATTTTAGTCTATCATTCTATTAGTAACATGTGGTGAAGTATAAAGATAAAAAACTGAGGATGCTCAGTGTTTAACTTGTTTCCTCTGATTGTACTGCAGATTACATAAAAAGGAGACCGATCTGCACTTCAAACAATATTTTGCCAAGCAAATCCTATACCGAAGGAAATAATATTTTAATTTTGGCAGGTGGGCTGCTTAGGCGAAGTGCTCTTTACAGTTCGCCATTCTATTAATGAGATGCGGTGATTTAGAAAAAAAAAAAACTGAGCAAGATTTGGGATCTGTATTAAATAAATAAGGCAAATCAGAGAGAACTTACTTCCTCTAATCTTACTCTCTTATGTAAAGTTGTGAACCATAAAGTTTCGTAAAAACTATAAGATGATTCTGTGAGTAAAAGTAACAAGTCTATTAAAACAATATCAAAGTTTTTTTTTAGCCCGTGGCAACGCACGGGCACTTTTGCTAGTGTTTCTTAATTTTTCTCTGACCGTACAAAATAAAACGATTACAAAGCCGGGAAGCACGAAACGGTACACACGATCTTTCATTTGAGGCACACTAATGCTGGAGCCACACTGGGCCACTACTGTTGCTCGGGAGGCGCCAGTCGTACCATCGCCGCATTGCCACACCGGCGCGTTGCCAGCGCCCGTTGTCGGTCATGGAGTACCATCGACCGCGGTAGCCGTATGCAATCGCCGCCGGATGGTCGTACGCGTGGTCGTCGTGGAAGACAATTCCCTCGTCGGCGCCAACCACATCTCGAGCTTCGTAGCTCCTAGATGAAGCTTTTCCAAGAAAAATCATTGGGCCATCCAGATCTGGCAGTGGCTGCCAGGAGTAGAAATCGTCCACGTCGTGCTGCATCCTGTACACGGCGAACTCAGTCGTGAACTCCTCCATCCACGCAGCAGGAATTAACCTTGTCCGGACGCCTCCCTGAGCGCCCTCTCAACCGCGCCGTAATTTATTCCACGCAGCAGGAACACCAGCACCCCTGCGTTGGGAAAAAATAATGAATCAATGCGGTGGAGAATGGGATTTCCAATCGAACACAAGAACTACTACCTAACATCCATGGTGCGACCCCTTCCCGTCCTGGTAGCTTGGACAAGGAAAACAGTCCGGCAACAACACCTATTTATAGCAGTGGTGGAAATTAGGGCGTCCCCGCGATACGTATCGAATGGCGGGAGTTCTCCCGCGCGATCTGTGCAGCTTTTCGTCTTCAACTACTAGGAAAGAAACCCATCAGATGAGCTCTCCTCAGGAATACCGTCCGTAGGAAACAATTTGCTTCTGTCTCCTTTTTACTATTGCTTCTGTCTCCGTTTTCGATCCGACGGTCGAAAGCCGGTTTGAAGTCACCTGCCTTCAAAATCGATTCAAGGCAGGTGATCCCAATCCAAATCGGGATCCACTGACTTCACCCGATTTGAAGGCAGGAGAACAATATTTTGTGAGGTGTGCTACAGTGACGCACAGGACGGTGACATCAAAATACTGTGGGAAAAATGTTATTCACGGGTACTGTAGCGAAAATACTGTTCTTGTTTTACTGTTTACTGGTATTGTAACCTCAAAGCTTACGCGTCCGTTTTCGATCCGACGGTTGAAAGCCGGTTTGAAGTCACCTACCTTCAAAATCGATTGAAGCCAGGTGATCCCAATCCGTGGTTTCCACGGTCTGCATGGTTGTCAGCCATGCACCTGCACGTCGCACGAACACATGGGCCGCCCCACTGCAACCGCGTGGTTCGCTTAGCTAACCCAACTTTAAGACCGGTTCTGACCTACTGTCTGACGCACAAATCTTGGGACGAATCAAGGACGATCCGGCCCGGCGCAGCTATCGCCCTGTGCACCAAATCCACACTCTTTAGAATATTCAGTCAAAAAGAGTAGTTAGATGTAAAGGGTTCAGTCTTGTCAATTTTAGTAGAAAGCAGAGTATTTAGATAGAGCTTTGTCATAGCAAATTTTCGTGCATACAGTCAAGTGCATTTCAGTTATAAAATTCAGAGAGATGTAGTGTGCATGATCTAGTTTTTGAGATGTAGTGCTCGCAAGAGAAAATGTTCAGATGTTAAGAAGGTGATGTAGTAGAACACTTGCCATAGTGTCGATCGGTAACTCGTTTAATCAGTAGTTTCATCACACTGTTAGTAGGAAATGGTGGTCGTAGGTGCCTTGGCTTACATGTGCATTGCCTCTATATGCATATCGGTTTCTGAAGTCACAACATGGTGGTCGATTGCTCCCTCCCTCAAAGTACCTTTCCTCATATTTCTGTTTTGCAACGGGGGAAAAATAAGTGACTAATTAATCAATCCTTATAATTTTAGATGAAATCTGAGCAACATGTAGCCGCGATCATGTAAAACTATGCTGAAAATACTACAGCACTAGAAACGCTTCACCAACCTGCTTTTACTCGGTTTCTTCCCTGCTGAACAAATGCTCACAAGATTTGCCATACAAATTAAACACTCCCTAACTGCGTTGCCAATTATGCAGAATATCTTGAAACTAGTAAACATAAGAGAACCACTTAGCTGAGGATCTTTGATGTACATATGTTTCCCTAATGTAGACAACAGTACATGATTGTAAATTATTCTAATGTTTAGAACTAGTAAGGCGACCCGCGCTAGGCCGCGCCCATCGCCCAGGCCCCGCCCCGACCGGCCCAGCCCGGCGAGGCGAGGCGGGCGAGCGCATGTGTTTTTCCTTTATTCCTCTCATCCACACACTTGCAAAAATAGGTAGAGCAACCTTCTATTTAAGTTGGTCCTCCTCCACCTAAACTAGCAATGTGGGACTAATGTGTCCGAACTCAAACATCATTATTACGGAACATAGAAGAGTCCAATGCGTTGCTGCCATATCTTTAATCCAACTTTTCATACAATGCTGGTCTAATTGCGAATAGAACTGCTTCAATAGTGATATGCCTTCAAACACAGCAACAATGCCACATTAAGAAAATTGGTCCTGAAAGTAAAAGTGAAATTCAGAGCATAAGTATGTCGAAACACAAAATCTATAGCAAAACTAAAACAGAGTTCAACCACATATACGAGCAGTTTGTCACTCTACAGTTCCATCAAAGTCAAATACGGGCAATGATACCTTTAATTTTAACAGGATCGATGTAAACTCGAGTACATATTGTTGGAATTAGTGGGCTGCCACTCAAGGCCCATGAGGAAATTCCCAATAATTCCTAAAAATCTCAAAGGCCCATTCATAAGTGGTGGGAGTGCAAACTAAATAGCGCGGGATAGACTTATTATAATGTTTTTTCTATCATAATATCTCTAACTGTATCTGATTGAAATGAATAAAAAAACACGTCTTGCATGGTGCAAACTTAATTAACGGTCATGTGTTGTCTGCATTTTTGCTTTTACATTGTACAATCTTAATTTTACCGATTCATATCTGTCAACCAACTCTTCTTAATTCACATTTTTGTTGAAAAGATTTCTTTTGTAATTCCTCATATAAGGACTCCGGAAATACCAGGTCCTCGCCTACACAAGCAAATTGTTGATAAAATCAATACTATTCTTCAAATATTTATCTACTCACTGTTGCCGCTGCTTCACTTCTGTTCTTTTTATGGTAGAACGTAGAAGTGATACACCATGCTCATAGGTGTGTAGAGATTTCATCATGCTGGAAACAGGGAAGAAGACGACCCTTCCAGGGTAGCTTGTTGTGGCCAACGTGCTGTCACCGTCGCGGCTGAATCAATCCGTGCCTTCTTGGACTCCCATTGCCACAACATATGTTTTTATCCTCGCCTCTTTTCATGTCAGGCTGCCCAATTCTTTTTTCTTATCAATTATGTATCACAAATACAGCAAGTTTTGTATGCTGCCCCTATAGAAAATATTCTATGTGTCCGTGGATTAGCTACTATATTCCACATACCCACTGAACGCATCTCTTATATGTTAAAATTCCTACTCCTTGTGCTCCATGACATGCACCTCGCAACAATATCACATCTGCAGGTCATCTCTCTCTCTCTCTCTCTCTCTCTGCACCACCTGCGGTTGTCTCCCTCATAGATCATTTGCCTAGTGATAAACGACCAGTCCAAGTGTGCAACCTACACATTGACAGCACGACATGCTCTCTTCTTTACCTGTGCATGAATAAAGAGATGAAGTATGCCGTGCTGATGAGTTTAGCGTTTCTCCTTTGCTTCACATTTATAAATGTTGTCAAACACCAATCCGCCGAGTGCCTCGAGCATGGGTTGTTCGATCTATCCACGCCGTTTTGACCTGTCATCCCTGAGAATGCTACTTCGACCTCTAGGGTTTCACCATCACTTGAGGGAAAGATGTCCTCGATCACCATCGATGATGCTTCCATGCACGGAATGCGACGTCACCCCTGCTCCAGCTCTCCGTCGTTCTTGCCACGAAACATGCATGGGGATGAAATTCTCATCATCATCATGGTCATCAGTCATCACCATCGTTGCCAACCATGCTTTCGAAAGAAGCTGTCTCGACTCTCGTGGCATCGAGATCGACCCATCCACTCCTTTATACGCTCGTGCTGCCCTAGCATCCCTAAGCTACAAGAGCAGCTTGCGAGCATCGAAGTCCTCCTATGAGGGGACCTTAGAGGCAGCTGCCGATGAGCACCGGCGGCTATCAGAAGATGAGGGCCGCGATTAGGACAGCTAGCTGGTTTGCATGACCGATTTAGGCCGGCCAGGGCGGTGAGTCCGGCCGGTGGAAGCAACGCTATGGAGGTGAGGATGCAAGATGCGATCTGTGCCCTCACGTAATAATCACATCAGTTTGGGAAGACACATAGCTTTTATTTTCGATACATCCTAGCTAACAGGATTCGGTTGTATTATTCTTTTTTTCTACTGGGAACGTTGCCGTGGCAGCATTGTTTGCCAGAGGAGCAACCGTGTTCTCTTCTAATACTCATCCAACTCCCTCTTGACAACGTGGGGTTCTATTCTGTGGAAAACGCATAGAATTTTTTCAAGAATTATTAATCCGAATTAAACTGTTAATAAATTGTATTGGACACATACCTTACCTTTAATCTCAATCGTTCATTGTTCATAAAATCCAACAGTTCATATTTTGTTTTTTCTGATTAATGTGGGAATTTTGTGACTTTGAGAGCGAACGTGGTGGCTTTTTTTCCCTTCAAATACTAAGATAACTAGCAGGTGGCCCGCGCAGATTGCGCGAGCTAGAATGTTGCATTATTTTATAGATATAATTAAATTAGAAATATGAGAACCAAAGAAAATAATTTATGAAAAATGACTGGGTACCATCTAATCAAGAAAGTTCCAGTCTAATCTTGAACATTTTAAATTTTTTGTGCAAAGAGATTTCGAATACATAGGAATTCGCATATCGTAGTAAAATTCCACTACTAAATAATTCCCGATTTTCTGTGTCTCTTGCTGTAGGTGTAAGTCGTTATTTTGCTAATGAGTTCAATCAAGAACAACATATACCTTGTTTGGTTGTTTGATTGGTTATTCAAATAAACTCAACCATTGTCTTGCTCAATTGTGATTTATTGGTCGAAGCTAAGCTTACCCAACCATGTTTGATCCATGCATTGTGATCCACGGCATCATTTCTATTGCTCTTGTTTGCTGAGCTGATTTAAACCATGCATATAGTCGCAGATGCATATTTATTTGGACAAATAAAACCACTCAAAGCCTGTGTGCTTGCCCCCCCCCCCCCCCCCCCCCCCCCCCAACCCACACCCCTTACCGCTGCATTCACAAAAACTCTTTTACATTTGGGAATTTGGGATCCACTGCTTAATCTCCTAGGAACATCAATACATGAAACAAACCAAATTATGTTCAATGTTGTGGATCCCATGATACGATCTCCACATTCTACCCGCTAGTGTGCTCACCTTTTCCCTATTTGTGCAGCATGCGGCTATGCTTACACTTTCTGCATGGTTCTATTTTTCTGACCTCGGTTCTCAAGGTCTTACTAAGATAACTAGTAGGTGGCCCGCGCAAATTGCGTGGCTAGACCAATTACACATTTTTTTAAAAAACATACTTTTTGTTTTTTATTTCTTCTAATAAATTAAAGGGTTGTTTGGCAGAGCTTTTGAAGCAGCTTATGCTTCTATTTATGCCTTGGAATTGTCAAACAACCAAAAGGTTGAAACAACTTCCGGAGCAAGTAAGATAAGCCGTTTTTAGAATTGAACGTGTGAGCCAAAACTTAAAATCCAAGTTTCTCAGGGCTAAATGTTGCCTGCCCGCTTGGCCTCGCTCCAAGTTCCTCAGGATTACCTGCGATGGTAAAGAAAAAAATGATTCGCCTCATTTTTCGAAATCCTTCATCCCATTTCTTCTCTGTTCACTCTTTGCACGCATCCAACGAAAAGGCGTGTTAGCTATGAACAACCGTCACCGGAAGGAAGGAAACAAAGGGAGTACTCCATAAATCGATGGATCCAATGATGGGGTAGCTTAAGGGGGCGTCGGCGTGGGAGAAGGTGTGGTGTGGAGGAAAATTTCCAGTCTTGCGATGCAGGAGGTAGGTGGCCCTGGCACCGGTGCTGTAGAGCATGGCACAGGGTGTTCTAGCCTCGGTGACAGCTTCGCAGGCACTGCGGCCATGGCGAGCCATGTCGTAGCGGGGCAGGGAACGGGTGTCGTGTCCCTTTGACAGCCATAGCGGTGTCCTGGGCGCTGTGGACGTGGCAAGCCATGGCGTCACGGCATTGGGGTGCATTGCGCGCGCCACCTGTTCTGGACTCATGAGCAGTGCGACCTTCCATTGAGTTGAGGTCCCCATGGTGTTGACGTGAGCTTGGTTATTCGCACCGCATGTTTCAACATGCGGATCATTCGATGATTTATTTGCCTGCATCTGAGCGTCTCTACTCTCTACGGTGAATAAAGTACCGTGAATAAAGGAAGTGTCGCGTAGGATTTTTTTTATTCTCAAATTAAACTCCAGATGCATAACGTATAAGGATAGAATATAATTCCTTTCTTTGATATACAAAGGACTCTATCTTTCCGTACAATCAAGGTGGTAGAGAACTAATTTGGAAGGATTTTTTAATTCCGAATTTTAGTTTGACACAGATTCGTTTGTTTGGTCTGTAGCAGTTGTTTTTATGGTGGACATTTCCTTTAATCTAGGCCTTTCAATCTTCATAAAATCCAACGGTTCACATCTTTGTTTTTTAGAAGAAGTTTATTTTACTACACTCAAGTATCTATGTAGTTCATTTAACCCCTTAAATTAATGTTTGGTCTAATTTACTACCCCGAATTATCTAGATTGGTTCAATTCACCCCCTCATGAATTTTTAGTTTTTTGTTTCTCTTTATATGTGTTATATTTGAAGCTAAAATTTTGTAGGATGGTAGATGACATCATCCTCTATGCTAGAAAAATTGTTTCAGATTTTGTTAGAAATATTTTCTTGCATTATTCTATCTTATGTGTCGAATTTGTATTGCACACTTTCCATATAGAAAAAAATTTAAAAAAATCTTTAAACATTTTTCTAACATAAGGTATGTTTTAACCTATAATCTCACAAAAGTTTACACTCAAACATGATGTGTACCTAGAGATACAAAAAAGAAAAATTTCATGAGGGAGTGAATTAAATCAATCTAAATAGTTGAAGGGAGTAAAATTGACCAAAAATTAGTTTAGGAGGTTAAGTGAACTACATGGATACTTGAGGGTAGTAAAATGGACTTCTTCCTTGTTTTTTCTCTAATTAACATGGTAATTTCGTGACCTTGAAAATACACGTGGTGGCTTCTTTTTCTTTTTAAATACTAAGATAATAAATAGATAGATAGATGATAATTGGGTTCTCCAAGCTAAAGAGAGACTAAGAGCATCTCCAACAATTATGTAAATGCAGCTCCCAATCCTTAATTTAGAGAGCAATCACAAAAAAAACTTTCCAACAGTTCTCTAAAACTGCCTCTTATATTTAACTTTTTCCGATTTCCCCCTAAACCATCGCCACATTTGTTGACAGCTTTGGGGCTCCCGACCCGCCCACTCCCGCGTTTCGCGCGGAAAAAGCGTCGTGAACAGCGTTCCTCCGCCTTCTCCCACCTGGCGTTCCACTCCGCCCTCCCGACGACGCTTGTTCCCTCGGGGAGCTCGAGGCCATGGACACCTCGCGCGAGATCAGGGATGCGCCAGCCGTCACCACCGAGGACGGCGTGCGGCACGGCGTACCCCATGGGCACGCCCCTGACGTCCGAGTCGTGGACGCTGAGCCGCAAGCAGGGGCGCTCGGTGCTGCCGGGCACGCGGCACAGGATCTCGAATTGGCACTCGTCTGGTAGCGCGTCCAGCGATGGAGTGGCATCTGCCCTGCTTCTTGCTCACCCTCATCCATTGACTGACGCGAGGTTCCGTTTGCGTATGCATGCTGCCGTGGCCTGTGGGCAACGTGGCTGCTAGCAGTGCCGTGCGTATCGGTGGCGCTGTTCGACGCCGACTACGACTTCAGCTGCATGTCCATCCGCAACATGGGAGCTGCTCGTTCTCTCCATGCTCGAGTGGCGCATGGGCGACGTCGCCCCGTTTGATTGTCTGAAATCTGAAATTGTCAAGTCAATGATCCTATTTGGTTCTCTGAAATCAGAAATTGTGAAGTCAATCGATCTATGCTCTGTTCTTGCAGCCGCGAGTGTGCTCGACTGACGAAAGAAGATTTGGAATCCAAGATGATCGACTTCTCTCCATCTTTCCTCCTCGAGAAGACGGCCGAGACAATCATGATCAGCTGTTGTGACTCTATCGGCACCGGCGGCATTGGTACATACGCACGCAGCGGCTGAACAGCCCGGCGAACTCCGACGGCGCTGAGACGAGGCACCCGCCATATGATCAAAGAACAAACCAATTAATCATCTGATGCCTATGACGTGTTCATGTTTCAAATTATTTAGAAAACTAAAAATAAGGAACTGTTGGAGAATGTGAGTTTTTTTACTCCAAATACATATTTAGATGGAAAAGTCTATCTGACTAGCGGTCGCCAGCTCGGTCGATGTGGCGACCACACCGACAACCAAACACACCGACACGCTTCCGATACTGAACCCGACTCCGACCGAGCATCCGAACACTCCCCTCTCTCAGTCGCCCCCGACATACTCCCCTCTCTCGGTCGATGTTGCTAGGGTCGCGGTTCTCCGGCGAGAGTGCGCGCCGAGCGGCGGCGGTGGGGGTATAGGAGCCGGGTGGCTTCTACGGGGAAGCGGAGGCGACGCGCCATAGCAACGGCAGGGTGCGGAGGAGGCGCTTGACGGCTTCTACGGGGAAGCGGAGGCGGCGCGCCCGAGCAACGGCAGGGGGGCGGAGGAGGCGCTTGACGGCTTCAACGCGGAAGCGGAGGCGGCGCGCCAGAGCAACGGCAGGGGGCGGAGGCGGCGCTGCGACGCCTTCGACGCTGTGCGCGGCACGGTACAGCGTCCTCTTCACCCACATTTCTCCTCATCTTCGTATTCAGATTCAATTGGTTAGTTGTCTTCTCTTCTACCTTCACTCAAAACTGTGTTCATGTTACCTGCAACCACTACGATTTCCCGTTTCCATGAACAAGTTGTTCATGCCTGTAATTCCAGCTTTACACTTGATTGGTGGGGGATGCCTTTCATTGAAAACAACATCATTTAGGGGAAATCCAGGATTTATTCATTCGTAGCAATGTATGCCTTTTTGCCTTCTTCCATCATTTTTAGTCAGCTCGTCTTAACACATGCTTATGTATTTTTTAGCCGCCTCAGCATGAAAGGATCTATTAAAAAGAATAAGGGGAATTATTCTACAATGAAACAATTTTCTGACAAACGGAAGCGAGTTGATGATGATAAGGTTTCTCGGTGCTCTAAACGCCAAAGAAAGCATCCTATCACTACAGATACAGAACATGTGGATGAGGTATATAGATCATGTGAATTATACTCAGTTTGTTTTTTCATGAAAACTATATTCACTATCATTGTCATAACTGTTGTACTAGTTTTTTTAAAAAATAACTATTGTACTAGATCTAGTAACTTCTTATCTGGATTTTGTAGATGCATCATAAATGTACCGTCAACTTACAATTGATATTCAGAACTAACAGCATATAGGAAAAAATGTATATTCCTCAAAGTATCTACTCTTTTGTTTTTTTGAAGCAATGTCTACTCTTTTGTAAGAAACAACAAAATGTCTACTCCTCAAAATGTATACTATTGCAACAAAAATAATGCATGCTTCTTGTATCAGGTAAATCCAAGGAAAAAAGGATCCGCTGCAAAGCTTATTCAAATATGTAGTAACCTGGAAGAAGATCAAAAGGCCATTATTGAGAAAGTGGGTTTCCAAGGGCTGCTTGACATAAAGTGTACCTTTGTGCCTGAAAAGCTGTCTAAATGGCTTGTTACCATTTTTGACCTAGAGAAATCTGAGCTCATTGTTCCTGAACGTGGTACCATCCCCGTTGATGAAGTAGCTGTTCAACGCATGTTTGGCATACCAATGGGCCGTGATGATGTCGATGCAAAGTTGGTGAAAGGTTCACAGACATATAAGACCTTTCAACAGGTTTTTGGTTACAATTCAGGAAGAGCTCCATCAGTTACATCTATTGAATCTCAGCTTGCTCAAATGAAAAAAGGAGATGATAAGTTTTTGCAATATTGGATGGTTTTCTGTCTCAGCACGTTTCTTTGTCCGACGACGAGTCCAAGCATCAATATAAACTTCTTTCAGCCAGTTGTTAATGTTAATGAGATAAAAAACCTGAAATGGTGCAAGCTCATTGTTGAAAAGATAAAGAAAGGAATTTCTTCATTCAGAGACAATCCAAATAAGAAAACCATTTCTGGATGTTTATTATTCTTGACAGTATGTTGTTAGCCCTTTCCTCTTCAACATCTTAACATTTTTTTTGTCATTTGCTTAGTATAACGTCTCTTTTTATTTTCTTTTTTTCTTTTTTGCAGCTCTTATACTTGGACTCCCTAGAAGTTGGTAACATTGTAGATCGTGAAGCAAAGGTCAGAGCATCTGTTTGGACTAACAATCTTGTCAAAAAAGTCATCAAGATGGACCAGATATCAGCTAACAAGTATGGGAAATTAAAGGTATTGGTGTTTTCATGAATAAGCCACTTGTTTCTTTTTTCTTGTTCCTAGTGAATTCGAATGTTTCTTTCATGTTTCAAGATTCTAATTCGATTCCGATATTTTTTTCCCAGCTCAAGAGGGAATTTCAAGACTCTACACACTTGGTCTTAGGGAACGACCATGGACTTCAAACATTCATTAATATGAATGTTCCACAAGGTTATAGCAACAAGGTAAATTGTACATTAAATAAATCACAACTGTGGATATAGTAGACCTCTTAACCTTTTTTTTTGGTTATCATTGTTTGTAAATCTGGCTACTATTTTGAACTAGGGGAACTCTAATGCCTGCAATAGGAAGTTTTTTATGATTTTGCTCGTCCAATGTAGCAATTATCATCATGTTGTATATATTTAGTTTTTTGACATGGGATATTATGACTTCTATTACAAACTATTGCTTTTGATCTAGCAACAATTTTTCTGAGGTGTTACAATTCCCATTTTTTGTCTTGCAACTTTTTAAAAAATGTTATTAATTGTTTTGTTTCACCTGGCAGGAAAAAAAAAATTAGCTCGTGCAGTTTCTACTTTGCGTACTGGCTTTGTGAATCTCATCACCGACTTTGTTCGTACGATATCTCACGCAAATGTTGCTGATCCAACTAGTTCAGATGAGTCTAGTGGCAAACAGAACACTGAAAGTGAAGATTCAGCTCCAACTAGTTCACATGAGCCTAGTGGCAACCAGGACACTGAAAGTGAAGATTCAGCTCCAACTAGTTCACATGAGCCTAGTGGCAACCAGGACACTGATAATGAGGACAACATCGGATCAGATGAAGATAACACAGATGGAGATGAACATGATGGTTCAGATGAGCGGAAGGATGATGATAGCGAGGCCCATTCTTCAGTAAGGGATGACGAGGAGGAGGTTCATTCAGAGAAAAGCAACATAGAAAGGGATGATGAGGAGGAGGTTCATTCAGATAAAAGCAAAACAGAAGGGGATGACAAGGATGCTGCCCATTCAGATAAAAGAAAGACAGAAAGGGATGATGAGGAGGAGGTTCAATCAGAACAGTTTCGAACACCACCAAGGCACAAAAATGAGCTGTCCGGTGACATCTTTGACACTCTAAGCCCTTTACATACTTCAAACCATGTTTTCTCATCCCAAAATTATCACTTTATGTCAGAAAAAACAAAGAATCCTGATGCTAGAACAAACGAAGGCCTTCATGGTGATGAACATATTATCGACTCAATAACACAGGAAGTCATGATGCTGACTACTCGCGAGGCAAAGGAGACAACAAAAACCCAGCATCCTGGTTTCAAGAAGGTAATATTTTTGCTGCAAATACTGCAAATAATTGCTACATGTTCCGGAAATAGTTGCCATTGCTACCAAATATTTTGCTACTTATATAGAAATACTTGATACCTATACTGTAATTTTGTTTCTACATGTACAAGAAAAAGTCGCCACTTCTTATGAAATAGTTGCTGCATATATTAGGAGCTTTTGCTACCTATAGAATCTATCTTAGTTAACTACTTGCAATTATATCCAATCTCTATGATAAGTAGATGCTAGATGTTGACACTCGGTCAAACAGGGAACATGTTGCTACTTTCGTGATATTTATGAAACAGTTGCTGCATATATTTGGAACATTAGCTACCTAGATGTCTGTTGCTAGTTTGTGATATTATGTGAGCTGCGGAAAGTTCATGAAGTACTGCATCAGCGATACATATTTTGCTTCACATGTCACAAGTTTCCTTTTCTCAACTGAGTAGCCTTGTCAACTTTGCTCACAACTTTGTTTTTACATTTCAGACCCTCAATGATGTTTCACCATCGTTTGATATCCAGAATCCTGCAGTGATCGAATGTACATTTAAAATGACAGAAATTTTCAATAAAGTAGTACGATATGCTAAAGGCGACGACAGGTAAATATATTTCATTATTGCCAACAGGTAAATATATAAAATCTTCTGTTTTGATGACCTAAAAACATTATTGCCAACATCCTGCAGGAAGGTCATTAATTTTGGTCCTGACAGCGTCTTTATCACTCTTGGAGAACTTGCATCTTCTATAAAAGGAAGGGGAAGACTGACAGATGTTGTAGCAGATATTGTTGTTGCTACCTATGCAGATTCAATGAAAGCCAGGAGAAAGAAAGTATGGAATCCATATGCTGCTGTAAGTTTAAAATTTTGTGTTTCCTAATTTTGTGTTTCCTAATCTTCACTTTTTTATTTCACTAGTGACCTAACGTATAGTACAGAACCAATTATTTCATTTTGAACTTTTTATTAAAAATTGTTGCCCTTCTATGACAAAGATTTAGTTGCACCACAAAATGATTTAGTTGCTACACTTTCACTGTTAGTTGTTACTAGTCTGCAAACTTTTGCTACTGAATCAAAATAAAATAAAATTAGTTAGTCATTTTTGTTTCTTGTGACAACAAATAAGATGATATCTGATGACTATTAATTGCTACTACATTTGAATATAGCTGTTATGACATTTCTGAACATTTTCAGGGATTAATGTTGAAAAACGACCTCAACCGAAATCTTGTCAAGAAATGTTTTGAGGTAAATGAGGATGACTGTCTAGATAAAGCATATGACATGGTCAGTATTTGTTCTCTCAGATCTTCGTTCTCAAAATATTTACCTACAATTTAGCCCTCATTGTCGTAATTGTCACAGCTCATGTTAGACCTCTACCCGCTGTACGAGCACACGTTTACTTTGATTCAATCCCTGCAAAAGTTGCTATGTAAATAACATATCTACAATATTAATTCAAAGACTTCCTTTGTTATATTTTGTACAGATCATGGTTCCTGTTTTAGAACCTTCTAAAGAAAAAGAGGCAACATTTGGTCACTGGTTTGCAATTGCCATCAATTTCAAATCTAAATGCTTCCAAATTTTCGACTCTATACGAAGCAAAAAAGATGTGGATCTGGTGAACACTTGCCAGCAATTGATCTCTACCATTAAATCTCTGTGGAAGCAAAACTTTGATACTGCTGAAAGCACAACAAGATCCCTCGATGACTTCGATATACAATACCTTGATATCCGTTTCCAAACAAACTCGTAAGTTACTAGAAACAATTGATTTCTTTCAAGTTTTCCTTTACTTTTTTCAAAAAATGTATGTAACATCTGTTGTGTTCAGCTTTGATTGTGGGTATTACATGCTTGCTTTCATCGATCTGTGGACTGGAAAAAAGATGCCCCTATTCATCTCCAACAATGTACCAAAAATGAGAAAGAAGCTGCTCTATGATATGCTAACTTCTGAACGTAACATAGTTGATTGGAAGGAGATGCTAAACATTTCGTCTGGTATCCTCCTATTCCCAGCATTACATCCCCACCAAGAATTTTAGCCCAGCTTATGACTTACGTTTTCTTTCCTTTATGTAGATTGAAATGTTGGGAAGGACATTGACTGAGTAGATTGAAAAATTGGGAAGGACAACTATCACTGAAGTATTATGATCTTTTATGTAGATTTGAAAGTTGGGGAAGACATTGACTGAAACTCTCCCCTTTTCTTAATTTTGATGAACCAATGTAATTTTCTGTTTCTGCACCCTTTTTAGCTAGTTGTTTGTCAAGAGTATAAAGTTGCCACGCCAACTTTATCGAAGCTGATATTTGCGTGCTGCAAGTTGTTACAAAATGCAATGTAATTGTGCTCCATATTTTGTGTTTTTGGTGGTATGAACAACCATATTGACGGCATGACGCACCAGAAGCTTCTCTCGTACTATATATTTGAAAGTTGGGGAAGACATTGACTGAAACTCTCCCCTTTTCTTAATTTTGATGAACCAATGTAATTTTCTGTTTCTGCACCCTTTTTAGCTAGTTGTTTGTCAAGAGTATAAAGTTGCCACGTCAACTTTATCCAAGCTGATATTTGCGTGCTGCAAGTTGTTACAAAATGCAATGTAATTGTGCTCCATATTTTGTGTTTTTGGTGGTATGAACAACCATATTGATGGCATGACGCACCAGAAGCTTCTCTCGTACTATATTTGAGATTCACTCTCACAATGATACTTTTGCTTAGTCCTTTAACCCTACTCAGACAACTATCACTGAAGTAGTATCAACTTTAGTTTGAAAACTAGCAACTTTAGTTTAACAACCTGACCAGAATCGTTTCTTGAGCGGTATATCTGAGATTCACGCTCAGAGTGATACTTGATTAGTTAGCCCGTACCATGGTTCTTTGGGACGTAACAATCGTTAAAGTACTATCAACTTTTGTGGGACTCGTAGCAACCTCT
Organism: Eragrostis curvula; assembly: GCA_007726485.1. Taxonomy (NCBI): domain Eukaryota; kingdom Viridiplantae; phylum Streptophyta; class Magnoliopsida; order Poales; family Poaceae; genus Eragrostis; species Eragrostis curvula. Next base: position 50,206,326 of record CM017440.1, on the reverse strand, counting down.
GCTCGATCTAACAACTCCGGTTTCAGAACTAGCAACTTTAGTTAAACAACTAGCAACTATATTTCAACAACTACTAGCACCTTCGAACAATTGTCACCCACCCATACTTCAACGTCACTTTTTTCCTCCTCACGTCTTCTTCTTCCCCCGTCTCCCCTTCCAATTTCCTGTGCACGTGTTTCGCCCCTGCCGCACCAGGCATCTTACTCCCCTCCTCTGCGTGCACTCCTTAATTCTAGATCAATCCTCACGCTCTATCCTCATATCCACCTCCTCTGTTCTCCAGATCCGGTCGCCTGGTCATTGGTCCCGCCTCCGCCGTACCAGGGAACGCGGATTCCACCATTGCTCGCGCTAGCGTCGACGTCGACAACGCCCAGCAGCTACTGCATCGTGCCGCGGACGCAATTTACCAGGTACAAAAAGATGCTTCTACCTTCCTGCTTGATTTGGTAGCAGGGCAGGCGGCAGTGATTCGGTGGGGAGGTAGTGCTCGTCCACATAGCAGTGCGGGCGGCAGTGCTCCCTGAACTTGGGGTAGTACCGTGCGTCGGCGAAGACGTCGACGGCGAGGGCGCGGTCGAGCTCGAACCACTGCGCGCCCTTGCTCCACTGCTTTTATGCTTGTAGGCCTTTGGGTTCCAGTTAGACAATAGCATCCCTATACAAAGCTGGTTCGATGATCCTAATGTTACAGAGCTGCTAAAACTGCTTCCGTTTCTAGAAACATTTGGTTGGTGTTGAAGACGTTAGGCGGTATATAGCGAGGAAGTTCAACATTCAGGAGAAGGTAGCCACTGCACCTTCTCTTACAGGTGGCCGCTGTAGTGATTAGTGCAGAAAAAAAAATCGCTGATATGGTGATTCTTTAGACTAGCACATCAGGATCCCCGTAATGTTGCAATCCTCTGCCACCATGTAATATTTTGATCTGTTGTAAATTCTGTACCATAGGAATTTGGGGATCCCGTGTAATCCGTACTCACTAATCATCGTTACTAGATTCAAGACAGTGAACTTTAAACTGGATCAGTTGTCCAGCATGTAAATCAGCCAAAAATAATGCTACCTTGCAGTCTCCAATTTGCCAGAAGTAAATCAAGAGATTGGGGTGTGTTGGGGTGGTACCGTGTGTTGCTGTTTTTCAACTTGTTGCTACGACAAATAAGGGCGCCATGGTTTCCCAATGGGAGCAATCCAAATTCCTGCATCCCATTACAGACGAATTTGGCTGGGGACGGACAGTGAGAGACGTAAGGAGGGAGGGACAAGAGGAAGTCGCAGAAGAAGGGACGGAGGTCCAAATCAAATCATCATTTATTACCTAATCCTTGAGAGGGAGTGACAGAGGGAGGGAAGGTAGTTGCATCGAAAGAGGGAGTTACAATCATAGTATGCACCTCCATAGCATTACATTTTTCAGACTAGTTGCATCATTTGCAGACTAGTTACGTTTTGGTCTCTCAGAATATTAGCATGATGCAACCTGCTACATACCAGCTTGTAATGATAGTGATGTTCATATGGATAACCTCCTGATGATATTGATGAACTATCAACAACATTTGCCTTGAATATATTCTCTGTTGTTATGAACATGTACCTATTTCTCTTTTACCTATAGATCATGTTCAATTCTCTAATAAATTGTCACCTCGTTTACGTGGCTTCTCTTTTCTTTACAACAAAATTCTAGGTGCAGTTTCTGTTATTATCTAACAGAGTACTATTTCATACTTGATATGTTTGCTTGTAGTTATGGATCTAAACGAGAGAAAGAGGAAGCATGGAAATGACGTGAATCAATGCTTAAATACAAGGAAACAAAATAATCGAAAGGTCAGTTAGGTGTTTACTAATTTTTCACTGCTGAATTTAGTTGATCTTGCTGTAATGAGTTCATGTACATAGTATAGACAATCTATTGTATCAATTGATGTCTCTCTATTAACATATACTTTTCGATAAGTTAATACGTGCTGGATAATAATTGTTAGCTGTTTGTTGCAGATAACCCAATTTCGAGGTTCGCCAATTTCCGACTTCATGTCACCAAAAGGTTTGGCAAGGTTGAAACTCTCCGGCAAAAGGATGCAACTGCTTCGACATAGATACATTGATTCTCTAAAGGTTACTTATCCTCATTTTAGTTCTTGTTCAACATAACCGCATTTATATAATGCTTTTCCTGTGTTGATGCTCCTTTTTCTTCTCTCAACAGAAGCATTATCAGAAAAAGAAGCTCAATAATAAAATAAATGCTAAGGTACTAAACTGTGTCAACCATCATTTTTGTATCCCAGCAACTATTTGTATTGTAGTTGCCATTGCCAGTAACAAAAGGTTAAATGTGTTTTCTTTTTATGCTAAAGTTTTTCTAAACTCACCAAACCGGATGTTCAGTATTACCATGTCATGAGGCACAAATATTTCAAACTGATTCAAGCATCTAACATTTTTCAATGTGATGCTATCTGTTTTTTTTTTAAATACAACAACATTACATTGGATTCGGAAACCTTCCGAGAGCCTCGTGTGCCGGTGTGCTCCTGTTCGAACTGACTACTTATTTTGTAACAGGGACATCCAATTGCTGAATCATCAAACGGAATGAATGCACAACAGGTTATATTCCAATGTGTGTTCATAATGTCTTTATAGAGTAATATCAGACATGTTCTACATAATTTTGTACATTCCACTGAAATTTGTTGAAATAGTTTACACAGGTTGCTTCATATCCCATGTATCGACTCCATGATATCCTATTTTTTCTTTTCACAAACAGGATCATCATGATACTGATTACAATGTTGCAATAGAAAGTGAATCTCATTATAATGATTTAGATCAAAACAATGAAGTTGTGGAGTTATCCAGTGGAAAAGAAAGCAATCAAACCGCATTAAAGGTAAATCTGTATCCACTTTTTTGTTTCTCAATTCCAATGTTCCTGTCCACTTTTTCTGAATCAATATTACTTGAATATAAAATGACGTAACACTATTTTCATGCACAACAGGTTCCTGTAATTACCATGAAAAACAATATCATTAAACACACATATTCAAGAAGAAAATTCAAGAACAAAAATGCCAAGGTGACTTTTCCAGTGTTCTTCTCAGAATATTTGTGCTATATTTTCATCCCACTCTCTCGTTTTGTTAAGCATCTGCTTTTCTTGAACAATTTTCTTTTAAAAGGTTCAAGTGGAAACTCCTCTTAGTGATCCAATAGAAAACAGGAAAAGAAAGCATCCAGCAACAACGGAAAATAGTAATCCTAAAATCAAGGTTAGTATTTCATTCAACCCAAAATTTAATTCTATTAGTTCATTATAGAAAGTTGCAACATTTAAATTTCTGCTTCCTACAATCACCAATGTGTAAAGAGGTGACATAAATCACACCTGTAGTACCCAAGGGAACTATTGCAATATTTGGTACCTAGACTTAATCTGAGTTACCTACTAGTACCTAAATACATGTTCCAAAATAGTTTCCACTACTATTGGAAATATTTGCTATATGTTCCCGAAATAGTTGCCACTGGTAACACACATAGTTGCTACTTATACAAGAAATAGTTGCTACCTATACCCTGATAGTACAAGAGATATTCGCCACTGATTTTTAGCATAATTGTTGCATATATTACTAAAATTTGATACCTAGAGTCAATCTGAGTTACCTACTTGACACTATTTCCATTCTCTAGTTTCCTTTTTAAAAGTTGACAGATAATTCAATCCTTATGATTGCTATTACTATGATTCTACCAAAAAACCATTTGCAAATTGTAAATTCCAAAATAGTTGCCACTACTATTCTAAATATTTCCTATATGTTCCACAAATAGTTGCCACTAATAACACAAATAGTTGCTACTTATACAAGAAATAGTTGCTACCTATACCCTGATAGTTCCTACATGTACAAGAGATATTCGCCACTGATTTCGACATAATTGTTGCATATATTACTAAAATATATGCAACCTAGAGTCAATCTAGGTTACGTACTTGTAACTATTTCCATTTTCGAGTTTTCTTTTTAAAAGTTGACAGAATTGAATGCTCATGACAAGGAGTTGGTTTCCTTTTTTTGCATTTTCCAGATTGTTAGAAAGAAAGGGTCACCTAGAAAACTGATGGCTATTACTGAGAAACTTAATGATGACCAAAAAAGTCTTATTGAAGACATCTCTTTTGACAGCCTCCTTCAGATAAAATGTTCTTGGGTGCACGAGAACTTGATCAGCTGGATTGTTTCTATCTATGATATGAGAACATCAATGTTGGTGATACCAGAGAGGGGATCCGTTCCTGTTAATGAAGATGCTGTTCACCGCCTCTTCGGCATTCCAAAAGGTGAACTCACCATTGACTACAACAGCCGCGGTGACTCAGAAACACGCAGGATGTTTCAAGAATTATTTGGCTGCAAGAAGGGAAGAGCTCCATTGTTCACCACAGTCGAGGACTTTCTGAAGGAAAGTGATGAGGCCGACGAAAAGTTTATAATGACATGGCTATGCTTTGCACTAAGCACATTTCTCTGTCCTAAGATGTCATATCATCTTAGTTATCGTGGGTTCCATGCAATGACTAATATTTCTGACATAACCAAGCACAACTTTTGCAAACTGCTCGTCGAACAATTAAGAGTTGGTATACAAGATTTCATATCAAAGAAGAAACAGTCCGTATCTGGTTGTCTATTTTTCCTCATGGTACGTCTTTCTGTGCATTGTCTAGATAAAAGTTTTTCAATGCTGTATTTTAAAACTCTTTAGTAAACCTAGCCAATTTTGATGTTCAACTACCAACTTTTTTTTGCAACGGGGAAAAAAAGTTCAATTGCTTATAAGTAGCAAATTAAGTAAACAAGTTAGCAACTTATTATGGGCTGCTAGCAACTTTTTGTAACAGTTCAATTGCTTCCTTGATTCATGTCAACTTGCTACTTGTGCAATCCCAATTCACTACTTGCTCATTTAAAATCCATTTCCCTGATTTTCTATTTACCATGTTTTCTGCCAGATTTTGTACTTGGACTCTCTATCGGTTCCAAACATGTCTATTCCTGATGAGAAACATCAAGTTTCTGTATGGAACGAAACTCTTATTCAAAAAGTTATTCAACTGGATAAAATTTCAAAGAATAGATTTGGCAAGTTGCATGTAAGTATTGCTATATCTTTTCTTTTTTTTCATACACATTATCCTCTTTTGATTTCTACCACCAAATGTGCTGCCATTCTTACAAATCCACAAATTCTTTACAGTTGAAGCAGCAGTGCAACTCTAATTCTATTTTATTTGCCGGAGTGCAAAATGTCGACCATTTCATCAACATAAATGTTCCATCTAATCACCCTCAATAGGTAAAAAAAAAAAAATATCGATATCAAATCATTGCTGTGCATGAGTTAATTAACCTTCATTGCTCTGATCTTTTTGCTTTTTCCAGAAACGGCGTTTACTAGCATCAGCTATTACTGATATGTGTGTTGGGTTTGAGGCATTGATTTCAAAAGTGCTGAAAGATTATACAACAGAGGATAGTGAAGATATTGATGAAAATGCACCAAGCAACGAAAATTTTGAGGTTCACATTGGTACAACTGAAGAAACAATTGATTCTCCTGTTCCAAGCAGTCCTGTTCAATATGAACATATGCAAAATTATAATGTTACTGAATCCTTAGCACATCAGGTACCACAACTTACTCTGTCACTCAACACCGTATTGCTCCATTTTTACAGACCATAAAAAATTTAGCATCTTAACAAGAACTTATGTGCAGCCTGAAACACAAGATTCACCTTCTGCTGATAAAGAAGGCGCCACACCAAATGTCGATTACACGTCTATCCCAGAACAACAAAGAATTCCTGCTGAAGATTTGAACAATCACGGTGAAGCATCACAGAAAGAGGTAACAAGCTACCAACAAGCAGTTTTTGTAACAACTTCCATGTCTGACACTACCAACGACCGTAATAGTACCAGCAATTTCACGGTCAAATCTGTTGCATTTAACATTTTTCAGACTAATATCATTGATTTGTTGCTTATTTGAAATCGCTACTACAACTGTTCTGGACTTTATTTTAAGAAATATTACTTACAAGTGCTTCTTGTGCAGAATTTGGACCAGAATATTGGTTCGACTCTACAAAATGATCCTATTGTACCGTTGACGTCAAATTCTCCGCAACCAACTAGTGCTGCTAATAAAGTGCACGGAACGTCCATTACATCCTATGTCAATGGCCAACAGTCAAGGAGCATTGACAAAGAACTACAAGTTGGAGCAGACACAGTGAACAATAAGGTAAAAACCTAGCACTATTGAAACCTGGTTCTGCTGCTATATCCCAGACAGATTGGCTCTCAGCCACCACCTAACCTGAAGCTAGTTTAGTCGTGCATTGCACCTAACAATTTTGTATGGTGCAGCTAACAACTTATGCTGTACCAGTATCAACTTCTTTGATTCATAGTAAATTCCATAGACATAATACAAATTTCAAGTTCTCTTCTGCGGATTTATATATGGACTAATTAATTCGGTTGTACACTTGCAGCTTCAAGACAAAGGTGAAGACACCTCTACTAACAGGGAACAATTAGATGCTGATAAGGAAAATTCATATTCAAATGATCCTATGACTCTAGGCAATGATGATCATCACCAGTCCAATCCCAATTCAGCTCAACAAGCAAGCAACGCAGACAAGGCAATTACTACAACGCCAGTTGTGCCCATAGTCAAAGAGCACAAGTCTAGCATTCTCTCGCCTTTGGAGCCAAGAAGATTAACTTTTAGCAGCAATAATCAAAAACTACAACCTCGACCTGATATGGCAAACAATCAGGTACAAATACTCACACAATGCAAAGCTTGTTGCACTCTATCTGTTACAAATATTGCAAAACTGTATTTGTTCCAATAGCAACTTTTGTCAACCCACCTAACTCTGTTGCCCTTAGTACACTTAATAACTTATGTTGTTCAATAGCAAAACTCTGCTGTGCAACTAGCAGCTTCTGATTTATTTAGCAACTTCTTCAATAGAACTTGCAACTTGCATTCCACATCTAGCAACTATTTCTTTTTTCATTGTCTGCTTCATTTATATTTTTCATCTACCAACTTTGGTTTCACACTTTCCATATGGATTTATGTACTGAAGAATTACTTCGGTGGTTATTTTTTCAGCTTGAAGGCCATGGTGAAACCACAACTGTAATCAAGGAATCTTCAGAAGCAAATAAGGAAAATTTGCATTCAAATGTTGCTCCCACTCCAGACATTGATGCTCCTGACCACGTGATACATAATTCAGTACAACAATCTAATGATGTCGCTAAGGAAGTTACTGCTACACCAATTGTGCCCTATGAGTCAAGCGACCTATCTCCTTTGGATCCGAGGAAGTTGACATTCAGCAGTAATAACAAAGATCTACTACCTGGAGTTGGAAATGAAAACAACCAGGTAAAAAAAAAGCCTCGCCCTATTCTCTTTTTCAATTTTTCTGCATTTCTATTGAAACATCAAATGTTCTTGTCAACTATTCACAGCTCACCGATGCACAACAAGCTCCGAGCAATGAATGTCAAAGGGACGATAACAGTAACAACAAAGATATACAACCAGGAGTTGAAAATGAAAACAACCAGGTTCAAAGCTAACCAGTAGAAAATGTGCTTTTTTTTTCAATTTTTCTACATTCCTATTGACACATCAAATGTTCTTGTCAACTATTTCACAGCTAACCAATGCACAAGATTCTCAGAGCAATGAATATCAAAGAGAAGATTCACCACTATGGACAGTCTCTCTTTTTGATAAAGTTGTTGACGAGGCAATTGCAAAACATAAAAAGAAGAAAGAGGCCATGCAACGTAATGATATCATCGATGTAGATGAAATTCAGAGCCCAGCTATACCTGTCCGACCTCCAGACCCACACACAGATGTTAACATAATTGACTTAGACAAGGATGGGAGCCCTATTCCACCTCAGGAAGAATCAGGGAATGTTGGACGGCCGCAAGGACAAGCAAATCTAGTTCTTGATGATGGTCGTCCTTGGGGCCAGCGCATCATAAAAAGATCAAAATATCAAAAGTCGCCATACATAGACTATGAGTCAAAAAAATTGTATCGCTCCTCCGATGCAGCTGATAAGTTCTACGCCAAACTATGCAAATATGCACTGACTAACCATGCAGACAGAGGGTAAGAATTTTTTAAACTTTTCAGGATACATAGGAAGATTATAAAACTGCATTGGATTTGTTACCCCTTGAATTCACATTTTGTTGTATTCCCATGTTGAATAAGTAGCAGCTTTTCCAGTCCACCAAAACAACTTTATGTGTGCAGCTAACATCTTATGTTGTACGAGATTCCTAATTCCTAATTCTGTTCTCAAAGTATCAAATTAATCATTAGTTACCTCTTTTATTCCACTTTTCATTTCAAACCCAACAGGAGAGAAATTTTCATGGGACTACAAGTGATTGTTAAGCTGGGTGAAATGGCTGATAGCCTAAGGCCTTTAGGCAAAGTTCTCCCAGCTGTGGCTGAGATGGGTATCCAACTTCTCTCAAAAGCGTTGCCAGCATCATCAAGGAAAAAAATCTTATCTTCATATGTTGGTGTAAGTTTCCAATACAATAAACTGTGTACATAAATGCAGAAACTTGTATAATGTTTCTCTTATTATACTCTGGAAACGCTTCCAATACAAAATGCAGAAACTTGGTGTAAGTTTCCAATACAAAATCTTATCTTCATAGAATTGCAATAACAAGTTTTTTATTTGCTGAACATGAATGCCACCATCTATTTATTTGCTGAATACGAGTTCCACACTAGTGCCACTAGTCTTTTATAGCATATTGCAACTACCATTTTATTACACATTTTTTGAAAAAAAGATATATATTCTCAATCTCCACTTAAATGACTTGCTCCATTCAACAGCTAAACCTGGTGACAAAGAATGCAACATACAATGATATTGTTAAGCAGGAGCTATGCTACAACGAGCATGATCGAATTGACAACAAATATGACCTGGTAAGACCCTTACGTTCCTCAAATAAATTTTAATCGTAATTTCTGTACTAATTTTCAGCAACTTTTTGTTTTGTCACTAGCAGTTTCCGTACTAGTTTAAGTTGTGATAATACAATGATATTGTTAATAAGCAGCAGCTAGACTAAACGAGCAACTTACATTATTTCAGTCGCAACTTATGAGCTGATTCTAGCAACTTATGCATATTGTGATACGACTTTTGATGTCTGTTTGTCGAAATCTGCTTTGCAAAACAAGTAACTTCTTCTTTGTTACTTTTTTATTCATTTAATTGCTATCGTGTAATTGATGCATTTTTCCCTGTCATCATAGATCATGATTCCAATTCCCCAACTACCTCCCGGCGTAGATGCACCACTTTCTAGCGCACATTGGTTTGTTGTCTGTCTCAACCTGAGGGCTCAAAGATTTGAAATCCTTGATCCCCTTCGAGCAAACACAGATCAGTCATTATCAGAAGCATCAGCTAGAGTTATATCAAAAATCAAGTCTTTATGGTTTACAAGTTTCAGGGATGTGGAAACATCTAAACCATCAATCTTCAACTACCCTGTGGTACATATAGACGCTCCTGTGCAGGAATACTGGTAGGTCAGATCTGACCTTCTCACTTCTTTACCGCAACTATCACATTACTTGCTTCCCATGAAATGAACATTCTGCCTGAATTTAGCTTGGAATGCTCAGAGAATATGCCGTCTACTACAAACTTATATTACGTCTGCTAGCAATTTATGTAACTGATTTTTACAAACCAACTTATGCATCCTTAACAAATTTATTAACTGCTACTAGCTACTTATGCACTCATTATTGGGAAACAGTTCACCACAGCTTTTATATGAAATGAACACTGTACCTGACTTTTTAGCTTCATATGCAGTTGTGAGAATGTAATATACATGCTAAAGTATCTTGAACTTTGGACTGGACAAAAAATACGAAACTTTGGAGAAGAAGATATGCCTGTCATCCGAAAGATGTTTGCATATAGCAGTGTATATTCCAAGCACAACGAGGCCGAATGGCTGTCATTTTTCTCATAAGGGTAATTGCTCTAATTCCATCTCTCGTTAACATAATTTACGTATACCTATATCTTTCTTTTTTAAGTGCTCCTAATAACTAATTGTTTTTTTACAGCTATGGGAAACATACTTCTTTATTGCTCCTGAAAGGAAGAGAAAAGTTACATATCCAAACTATGAAAAGGAAAAGTAGACAAGCTATGTAGAGAGTAGACATCAGTTGTAAACTAGACATTTCCGATCCCATACGGTGATTGATACATGTACTCTTTGATATGTAACGGGAGTTTTCCAGATTTTTGCACAATAATGCCAACTGCTGCCACAACATATAAAGTGATTCGTTCGGTACCTTGTATGCGCAGCTATCAACTTCTGTACTTGTAAGAACTTATGTGCCGGTTATAGCATCTTTGGCTATTTACTTAACAACTGCCACCCAACTATAATACTGGACTGATTGTAGAGAAATATATATTGCACTACAAATTAATGCTGTGAAAATAAGAACTTCTTTGCTGAATCTAGCTTTTTGCCTTCTGGATTGATTCTGGCAACTTCTGTCGTCTCACTAGCAATTAGTTGCGTGCAACTAGCAACTTTGCTGCACAAAAGAGAGTACCAACCTAATTACTGATTCTACCCATTTCTGTACATTTTTTAGCAACCTATTGAATGGTCCTAGCAACTTCTGGATTGACTCTGGCCACTTTTCTCATCTCACTAGCAATTAGTGACGTGCAACTAGCAACTTTGGCGCAGAACAGAATTCCAACCACACCTAAAATCAACAACAAAACAAAAATATGGTGGATTTTTCCGAATGTGATTCTACCAATTTATTATATGCCACAATACAGAATTTTGCTCAATCTATTTTTCGTAATTTCAATGAATCCCAATATCTCCTTAAAATTACAAGGTAACTAATTGCAGAATGTATACTATCAGAACAATGGTAGCTGACGCTGAACTCCAGTCGGATTGAAAGGGCATCTTGGGACAGTATGGTCATCTTTCCCACATAGGTTGCATTTGTTCTTTTTTGTTTTCTAAACATTCATTCTTGGCTTCATCCTAGTGACCCTAGGTCTTCCTTTTCGTGGTATAATTGCAGGGTCATTGATAGAAAAATTACTAATTCCAGTACTCGGATTCTGCACTTCTTCAGTATGAGGACCACTTGCTGCTCCTGCACCACCTTCTTGTGTTGTTTTCCTTTTGCGCCCGCGTCTTGGGCTGGATTGACGGCAGCTAAGATCAACTCCCCCTGGCTCCACAGAACTAAACATTGATTGATCTACAACTATTCCATCCTGAATTGATTCCATTCCCGGAGCAGCAGCATCGGAGGCCACGGGCACCTCGTGTGTAGCAGCAGCGTCCACATGTACAGCAGTTTCTGATTCGACACCACTTCTTCTACTTCTTCTGCCTCCTTTAAGCTTCGATAACTCTTCTTCTGCTGACCTAAAAAGTTTTTTAATAATCTGACAACCTTTCTCATTTGAAGAGGCAATGTCTGCAATTTTGGAGAATTTTCTACACATGTTTGAGTATCTCACTATTTTTTGTGACTTGTTGCTCATTTTTCCAAATGTCTGCTGGTTCAAGCTGCTTTCTCCGAGTAACGGATGCTCTTCCTCTGGTGGTTCTTGGCACCACCTCTGATTGATATAGTGTGCAGGAATGTTTTTCACTTTCAGTCTCTGAAAAACACTGAGCACATGAGCACACAAGATGCCATCTCTATCATACTTACAACACGTGCAGTTGTATTTCTCCTCAACCGCATCCACTTGAACATGATATACAGTCATGCCATAGTGCAGCGCGCTTTTTGTGGGTGTAAGCTTATAGACTAGGCTGCCTAAATCATCAATATCGTAATATGTCATCAATTGTATCTCTCCCTGCAGCTTGTAGAAGATATTCCTTGTGTAAATACGCCACATCTGATCTTCGAAGTCATATCCACTATGAAGACGAGGTTTCTTTATGCTAGTTTCTGCCTCCTTCCTCTCCTCTTCACAGAATATTTTGTCCTGAATTTTTTTGTACTGTTGAACAAAGTTCAACATTGAATTCATAGGATTTACATAACGTTTCAGCACAGCATTGAAACCTTCACTCCTAGCTGTTGTCTGCAACAAGGGAAAAATTTGTTATTTACCTGCATTCATTAAACCAAACACTGCAACTGCAAAAATATTTTGAGACGTCTAGCAACTTTAACACCACAAAAAAAAAAATATCACACAAGCCACACATACATATAACAACTATAACCCAATGTACAGCAACATTAATATCACAGATAGCAAACATGTTCAGAACAAGTGGTAACTTTCAATACACATCCTTGTCAACATTAATACACTTTCAACTTTTTCCAGCAACCAATATCAACTAATAGCAAACAATAGCCACACAACTTATCACCTGAAGATTGCGTAAGAAAAATTTACCTGCAGGAACGGGAAGAAATCCTTCATGTAATATGCCGGCACAAAGCGAGCTCTCAATTCATATAGATGCCTGAAGTGGTCATTGTCATGCAAGTCATGTTTGGTCAACATCTGATCCCATCTATACTCAAATTCTTCTTTCGATAGACTGAAATTCAAGATATCATTGACATCCTTGTCGAGGTCTCCCTTTGTGTTGAACAGCTCAGCAACTTTGATCTGGAATTTGCTTATGATGTGCCACCTGCAGTTTCGATGCACGGTACCAATGAAAACTTGAGCAATTGCTGCTGCCATTGCAGCGTCCTGATCCGTGATAATATTCACTGGTGCCACACCACCAACCGCGTCAAGGAATTGTTGGAACAACCAGACAAAGCTTTCGGTGGTCTCATCATGTAAGAAGCCACAGCCAAGTTGAACAGTTTGTCCGTGTCGGTTTATGCCAATAAATGGTGCACAAGGTAGGTTGTACAGGTTGGTCATGTATGTTGCATCAAAAGATATGCAATCACGATACAACCCATATGTCTTGCGAGTTGTTCCATCTATCCAAAACAAATTAGTTATCTTGTTCTCGTCATCAACATCAAACTTGTAGAAAAAGTCAAGGTCACTCTTCTTAATCTCCTCAAAGTACCTAAAAGTTGAAGCAACATCCTTTCCCCTTATATCAGCCCTGGCTGCTGTCCTAAGGTTGTCCATATCTTTCTCAATATAAGGACAATTTTTCCTTCCTCCATACAGCTCTGAAATAAGCTCATAAGCCCTGCTAGTCTCCATTTTGCAATCATACATCATCATTATAAACTTCTTTTCCTCTTCTGGTATATCCCGATGTGCAGCCAAGTACTTCGTTAGCGAGAAATTGGTCAAGCAAGGATGATTGTGCTCACCATTGTATTGGATAATCTCCCATAACTTCAAACCTCTTCTTTTCACAACTAGGTATCCAGGGCAATATGTTCTTTCCACAAAATCTCTTCGCCTGATCTTGACAACACGTCCGGTCTTGTTCTCGGTGTTCTTCCCAGATTTGTGACACACAAACCTCACCTTGTCGCGCTGATTATCACCAGCAGCATTACGTGAAGTTGCAATCCTTATGGCAAACCCTGCAAGCAAAATGTACCAGCAAAACTTCAAATACAATATTTTGATACCTACTAAAGTTGCTAGAAACCAGCAAAACTTCAGAACTAATGTAGCAGAATAAACAATTTTGATACCTACTAAAGTTGCTAGAAACCAACAGATCACAATATGCTACCTTCTAAAGTTGCTAGAAAAAATTGAAAATCCAAACAATTTTCACATTTTCCGCTGTAACATACCTTTATGGCGTGCATAAGTCTGGTAGTACTTCTGCGCAGCCTTCCACGAATCAAATGTTTGTGTTAGATATGGTTCCGGCGGCGTGGACATTACTTCGGCACCATCTTCATCATCACTATCTCCATGTAATGTGTCACCAGTGTCAACTGTATTTTCTTCAGTTGCTGCCACATGTGAACTGGGTGCAGTATTATCATTTTCCGTAGACTGCTCTAACAAACCTTCAGAGTGAGTAGCACCATGGACCAGATCACCAGGAACCAAGTAATCAAAATCATCCACAAACAGTGCATTGTTAATCAGTACTTCGTCGTCCACTCCGTGAGGAGGAAAATTCAAATCGAGACCACGTGTAACTGATTTTGTCTGCAACCTGGCATGAAAGGTACACTTCATATCAACAAAATGTGACAAGGTGACATGGTCCGACGCAACTTATGACAATTTTGGAACAACTCCTTTCATGGTTAAGGCAACTAGCTGGTCTATATAGAACAGGCAGCAACTTACAGATCAAATTGTGCTATACAATGCATTACTCTCAACTCACAGATCAAATATCTTCGAGTGCATTGTATATCAACCAAGATCAAATTGTGCCATACAATGCAAAATTAATTTTCAACAGCTTCAGGTGATCGAATTTACCTACTAATAGGTTCAGGTGCTGGAGGGGGATCCGGTGGGGCATGGTTCCGGGCGCGGAGGTCATGAGGCACCACAACGGATGGTCCAGTAGCAGGCTTGCCGCAACGCGTGTCGTTGATGCTCGGAGAAGGATTACAGAGGCGACCCTGAGACTGCGCGCCGAGATTCGGAGGAGGCGCGACGAGGCCGCGGCCGGGAAGCGGCGCGCCGGGGCGGCGGCCAGCTGGTGGCGCGCCAGGCTGGCCATCAGGAGGCGCGCGAAGTAGGCAGCCCGGAGGCGGCGCGCCGTCGACGCGTGGAGCTTGCGCGGCCGCGTCCATAGGTGTGACGCGCGACGGGAATAGAGGTTCCTGTTGGGGGTTGTACCTGGACTGGTAGCTGGATCCTCCGATCTGGCTACCGGTAGCCCGTTAGTGGCGTCCTATTTAGATACTTCTTAAATCACCCTATCTGTACAAACCGAATCCCAAGTCGCAATCTATACTTACTCGCCGGTCGCCACCGAATCCCACGACTTGTTTCCTGAAAAAGAATCCAACACGATCTGAAGTAGCCAAGTTCAGCTTGATTGCACCAAACCTGCCCTCGAATGTATTTCAAAAATCTCCGATGAATTTCATCTCATGGGCCAACGGTGGACTTACAACCTACCTAAAAGATTTCTAATTTCCCGTAGGAAAATGCCAAAAAACATATTTGAAGTCACAAAGCAGCATACCAAAGCAAAAATGAAATGTTAAAACTGACACAAAAAGAAACATTTTGCACTTAATTTAGCTTGACGAACAATTAAACATGGAAGGATCTGAACAACGTCAGCACAAAAATATATATGGCTCCCACGGTGAATTAACCACTCCAAATACCCTGTCGTTTTACCTATGTACCCTCACTACCACCATTGTTTATTACAATTAAGCACCCCACCTCCCCTGTTTCTCTATGCAGAAGCAGAGGCAGCCTACCTCACCGGAGCAGAGCAAAAGTACAAAAAACAGAGCACGGCGCTGCTACACTACACCTCGACATGGCAGTAGGTGGCCGTCTGAAACTTGAGCCCGCTGGCCCCTTGCACGCCGTTGCCACCGCTGGTGATGAAGAAAGCCGGGCATGTGACGAAGATGTGGTAGTGGCCGGAGGTCCAGCTGCCGACCTTCCACCGGACGCGGCCGTCGATCTTGACCTCCATGATCAGGTACCCGTTGGCGACGTCCTTGGCCAGTGCGTCGGCGAGGTAGGGCGCGAACGGGACGTTGGGGCCGGACAGCACGGGCGACCAGACGTCGACGTCGCCGTGGCCCTGGTACACCGGCGGCAGCGACGCGCCCAGCGTCACCTGCTGGTACTTGTACGACGCGTAGACGTCCAGGCGGTCGTAGTACACGCCCACGCGGCCGTTCGGGTTGCGGGAGGCGATGGTCACCTGCAGCGCCGTGGAGAGGACGCCGGAGACGTTGGCGAGGTCCAGCTGCTTGAGAGTGGCGTCCTGGAGGAGATAGCAGCAGCAGGGGTGCGCGCCCGACGCGGTGACCAACGCATGCTCCGCGCGTTCTCCAGCGCATTCTCGTCGCCGCCTACGTCGGATTCGGCGACATCGCCTGTCGCCACCGCGGAGACCATCGTGCAGGCCATGCTGGAACGCCGCACGTACATCTCCTCCCTGCTCCTCCTCCTCAGAGATGCACGGCGGGCACCACCCAAGCAAGTGTCGACCAGAGTGCTGCTCTGCTCGACGCCGGCCACGAGAGATTTTTTCCAGCCGTTCGCGGAAGTGCGATGAAGCCGACGATGATGGCCAGGCCGATGAGGAGGCAACTTGCTCGTGTTGCCACCGGTCATAGGGAGAAAAAAAACCTAGACACAAAGCTGTTTCTAGTGTCGACCTATCAAACTGTTGCTTTTAAGGAGCAGATCAACTGTAGGACAGCACACGAACAAACACAAGAAATTTTATTCAAAAACTTTAAAACGATCGCCTATCACCATCTCTAGAAGACGACGCTAGAAGAAGAACCCTCTCGTCTCGGACTCGGAAACGACGATCGCGATGAAGCTGACGATGATGGCCAGGCCGAAGAGGAGGCACAGCACGCGCCGGCACGTATCCTTGATGTCGTCCGCTGTCGCCGCGGTGATGCACTGAATCGAACTTGTTCCCGCTCGCCGAGGCCTGCAAAAATGGGCGGTCGCACAGGCCCGATGGACACCGTGTATCGTCCGAGGTTAAGGTAACGGCACGCCGCCGCCGTCGACAAGAAACGAGCAATGATCATTGGACCACGAAGAAAAATGGCCTCAGCGCGCGACTGTTAATCATAGGACCATGAACAAGCATCGATTGCATCCGCGATAGTCAGTGACAGGCTCACAGCCATGTAAAACGTCGCTGTTGAACTCGAGTCAGTTCTTCGTCTCTTGCAAGGCCTTTTTACCCGAATTTCACACGATTGAGTTGATTAGCCAGCGACGCACGGAGCATTTGCTCGATCGTGGTGCCTACCGGATTAGCGATTCGTCGTTGTTGTCTGTCTCCGCAAGCCCTCTTTCCTCCCAGAATCTGGTTCTACTGCTCGATCCTAACGCCACACACTTATATCTGTTTTGTAGGTTGTGAACTATAGTTTTCACCACTTTGCACACGACATCACTAGAAGGTTTGCGAATGAACTCGCGTCACGGCTGGTTACACAACAAAAAGGTTCGGATACATTTAGTCACTGCTGTAACAATGCTATAATATATTTTAATGCACCGTTGTTCTCCTTTATACTATTCTGTACATTACTTGCTGGAATGCTCTGGTTATGTATGTATCATTTGAACCTCAAACACATATTTATGAACATTACAACTTGCTCGTCTTTCCACAGGTCATAGGGGGGAAAAAAGCATACAAAGCTGCCTTTCTAGTGCCCACCTATCAAACTGTTTGCATTGCAGGAACAGATCAACTGTAGGACAGCACACGAACAAGACAAGAAATTTCATTCAGAAACTATGAAAGGATCACCTATCACCATCCTCAAGATGGACAATTGTAGCATCCTGTGTTTCAAATAGGAAGGAGCATTACTTCTCTTTTACATCCTTGTTCGTAATTTGTAGTGTGATAGATCCAGTTGCAGAAATGGATGGTTTCACAAAAAAAAAAAAAAA
Organism: Eragrostis curvula; assembly: GCA_007726485.1. Lineage (NCBI taxonomy): Eukaryota > Viridiplantae > Streptophyta > Magnoliopsida > Poales > Poaceae > Eragrostis > Eragrostis curvula. Next base: position 50,188,571 of record CM017440.1, on the reverse strand, counting down.
AAAAAAGCTGCAGAAATGGATGGTTTCGAGAGTACTACTGGCACTACTACAATTGCGATGAATCAGAGAATTTTCTAACCGAAGGATCAAGCGCCTCTTTCCTTGCTGTAATTCTTGCCATTCGCCCCGCGTGCTACTCCTTGTCTCCTCCTGCCGGAAGTGGCATGTGCCCTTCCTCACTTGGCCCGACGCCACCATCCGACCCTGGACTGATCTGCTCCAGCCGCCACAGCACCTCCCGAGCCTTGGGCCTCACCGACGGAGACCTGTCCACGCACTGCAGCGCCAGCTTGAGTGTGTCCATGAGCTCTTCCTTGACAATGTCAGTGGCGGTGTACTGCAGCACCAGGTCGAACACCTCGTTGGTCCTCTCCTCCTTGACTTTGCACTCCACCCACTGCGGAAGGCCCATGCCGTTGGTTCTGACCTCGGGGGACTTGCCCGTCAAGAGCTCCAGGATGATGACGCCCAGACTGTACACGTCCGTCTTCGTGTTCGCCTCCTCCACCTTCGACAGCTCCGGCGCGCTGTACCCCAACTTGCCCACGACCACCAGCATTTTGGAGTTGCTGTCGGCCGTCATCAGGCGGGACATCTCGAAGTCGACGATCTTGGGGTTGAGCTGCTCGTCCAGGTAAATAGTCCCGGCTGTCAGGTAGACGTGGATGATGCTCATTTCGTCGTGGAGGTACGCCAGTCCACGGGCTGTTCCCTTGGCGATGGTCATCCGTGTCAACCAGTCCAAAGGCGTGTTAGGGCCACGACCTGAATAAATGCCATCCGCAAGCACAACGTGTCAGTACAGATACAGAGTTTCAATTTCACAATCATCACAGTAAACAGTTCAGAATAAATGTGAACAATGAACAATCAGTCGGGAACAGATCAGTTAACAAGAGTTTGAAGCTGCATTTGATTACGCATTTGTCTTTACTTGGACAGCACTTTCTAATTAAGCATTTCTGAAACTGAAACTCAATCAAAGGCAGAAATACCATATTAACAATCGCCGGAAAAATTAGCTAAACCATAAGCTATGTTGATCTCTTAACAAAGTATTAGAAATTGAATTCAATCCAAAACAATTCAGGAACTGTAAGAATGCTGAAAATTGCAAAGGACAGATCACAAAGACAAAATATCTGACCATGCAAGAAGACGGAGAGGTTGCCCTTGGGCATGTACTCCAAGACGAGCATTTTGCATCCGTTGGGCCGCATGTAGTAGGCCCTGAGCGCCCGAAGGTTGGGGTGCCGGATCTTGCCCAGCACCTCTGCCTCCGCCTTGAACTTGTTGTGGCCCTTGATATTCTCCCTCATCAGAAACCTGAGTTCCATCTCGCTGCCATCCTTCAGTGATGCCGTGTACTTTGTCATGCTCCAGCCCTTATGCATGGTCTTCAGCGGTGCGTATAGCAGGTCGTCCGCCGTGCATGCCAACGGCTCGACGAAGTGCACCAGCTTCGAGATCTGCTCCAACTGCTGCTTTACCTCCCGAGCCTTAGGCCTCACCGACGGAGACGAGTGCACACATTGCAGCGCCAGATTGAGTGTGTCAATGAGCTCGTTCCAGACAGTGCCCGCTGCAGCGTCCCGCATGAGCTTACGGTCGAACACCCCGCTGGTCGTCTCCTCCTTGATGATGGACGCCACCCACTGCGGAAGGTCCATGCCGTCGGTGCTGTTCATGAGGCTCTTGCCCGTCAGGAGCTCCAGGATGATGATGCCCAGGCTGTACACGTCTGTCTTCTCGTTCGCCTCCTCAACCTTTGATAGCTCTGGCGCGCGGTACCCCATCTTGCCAAGTTCCGCCAGCACTTTGGATTTGGCGTCGGCTGTCATCAGGCTAGACACCTCGAAGTTGGCGATCTTGGGGTAGGACTCCTCGTCCAGAATGACGCTGCCGGCGTCTAGGAACACATGGATGATGCTCATGTCGTCATGAAGGTAGGCCAGTCCACGGGCTATTCCCTTGGCGATCGTCATCCGTGTCGCCCAGTCCATAGTGAGACCACCTGGATCAATGGCATCAGCAGCACAACGTGTCAGTACAGCTACTGAGTTTCAATTTCACAACCATCAAAGTAAACAATTCAGAATAAATGTGAACAATGAACAATCAGTCAGGAACAGATCAGTTAACAAGAAATTTGAAGCTGCGTTTGATTAAGCATTTGTCTTTACTTGGACAGCAATGTCTAATTAAGCATTTGTGAAACTGAAACTCAATCAAAGGAAGAAATACCATATTAAAAATCGCTGGAAAAATTAGCTAAACCATAAGCTAGGTTGGTCTCTTAACAAAGTATTAGAAATTTAATTCAATTCAAAACAATTCAGGAACTAAGAATGCTGAACAGTGCAAAAGAGCACAAGAGAAAATATCTGACCACGCAGGATGTGTGAGAGGCTGCCCTTGGGCAGGTACTGGAAGACGAGGAATTTGCATCCGTTGGGCCCGATGTAGTAGGCCCTAAGCGCCAGAAGGTTGGGGTGCCGGATCTTGCCCAGCACCTCCACCTCCGCCTTGAACTCGTTGTGGCCCTTGATATTCTCGTTTATCAAAAACTTGAAGGCCATCTCGCTGCCATCCTTCAGTGACAATTTGAACAATGTCCCGATCCAGCTGTTACCTATTTCCTTCCGTCGTGCGTATAGCAGGTCCTCTGCCGTGCATGCCAACGGCTCGACGAAGTGCACCAGCTTCCATATCTGCTCCAACTGCTGCAGCACCTCCCGAGCCTTAGGCCTCACCGACGGAGACGAGTCCACACATTGCAGCGCCAGATTGAGTGTGTCAATGAGCTCGTCCCGGACAGTGCCCGCCGCAGCGTCCCGCGTGAGCTTACGGTCGAACACCTCGCTGGTCGTCTCCTCCTTGATGATGGACGCCACCCACTGCGGAAGGTTCATGCCGTCGGTGTTGTTCATGGGGCTCCTGCCCGTCAGGAGCTCCAGGATGATGATGCCCAGGCTGTACACGTCTGTCTTCTCGTTCGCCTCCTCCACCTTTGACAGCTCTGGCGCGCGGTATCCCATCTTGCCAAGTTCCGCCAGCATATTGGAACAGGCGTCGGCCGTCATCAGGCTAGACACCTCGAAGTCGGCGATCTTGGGGCAGGATCCCTCGCCCAGGATGACGCTGCCGGCGGTTAGGTACACGTGGATGATGCTCATGCTGTCATGGAGGTACGCCAGTCCACGGGCTGTTCCCTTGGCGATCATCATCCGTGCCGCCCAGTCCATAAGCGTGTTAGGGGCACGACCTGAATCAATGGCATCTGCAAGTACAACGTGTCAGTACAGCTACAGAGTTTCAGTTTCACAATGGACGGAGTAAACAGTTCAGAATAAATGTGAACAATGAACAATCAGTCGGGAACAGATCAGTTAACAAGAAATTTGAAGCTGCGTTTGATTAAGCATTTGTCTTTACTTGGACAGTACCTGTCTAATTAAGCATTTGTGAAACTGAAACTCAATCAAAGGGAGAAATACCATACTAACAATCGCTGGAAAAATTAGCTAAACCATAAGCTATGTTGATCTCTTAAAAAAGTAAAAGAAATTGAATTCAATTCAAAACAATTCAGGAACTGTAAGAATGCTGAAAAGTGCAAAGATCAGATCACAAAGACAAAATATCTGACCATGCAAGAAGACGGAGAGGCTGCCCTTGGGCATGTAGTCCAAGATGAGCATTTTGCATCGGCTGGGCCCCATGTAGTAGGCCCTGAGCAGCAGAAGGTTGGGGTGCCGGATCTTGCCCAGCACCTCCACCTCCGCCTCGAACTCGTTGTGGCCCTTGATATTCTCTCTGATGAGCCACTTGATGGTCATCACACTGCCATCCTTCAGCGACACCTGGTACACTGTCCCGTTCCAGCTCCGACCTATCATATTCATCGGCATGCACAACAGGTCGTTCGCCGTGCACGCCAACGGCTCGACGAAGTGCACCAGCTTGCTTTCCTGCTCCAGCTGCCGCAGCACCTCCCGAGCGTCAGGCCTTACCGACGGAGACGGGTCCACGCACTGCAGCGCCAGCTTCAGCATGTGCACGAGCTCGCCCCAGACAGTGCCTGCCGCTGCGTCCTGCATGAGCTTACGGTCGAAGACGTCACTGGTCCACTCCTTCTTGATTATGGACGCCACCCACTGCGGCAGGTCCATGCCGTTGGTTCTGTCCGCTGGGGACTTCCCCGTCACTAGCTCCAGGAGGATGATGCCCAGGCTATACATGTCTGTCTTGGGGTTCGCCATCTCCAGCTTCTCCAGCTCCGGCGCGAGGTACCCTAGGGTGCCCGCGGCCGCCATCACATTGGATTTGGCATCGTCCGTCATCAGACGGAAGAGACCGAAGTCAACGATCTTGGGGTTGCACTGCTCGTCTAGGAGGATGTTGCTGGCGGTCAGATTGCCGTGGATTATGAACTTGTCGTGGTGGAGGTACGCCAGTCCACGGGCCATTCCCTGGGCGATCATCATCCGTGTCGGCCAGTCCATCTTCTTGCGCCCACTCCAACCTGAATCAATGGCATTAGGAAGCATAAAGCGTCAGTAAAGCCTCAGAGTTTCAGTTTCACACAAGCGTCAGAGTAAACAGTTCAGAAGAAATGCGGGGTGCCGGATCTTGCCCGCAATTAACGGAAGCGTCCCCAGACTATGTATAAATGGACTTGATAAATGACAGCTCAATCAAATAAGGCACTGCAATCGGTAATTCTCAGTTCTACCTTCTAACAACAACTACAGTTTTTCTCGAACAAACAACAACTACAGTTACGTCCACACCATCTATATAAGCAAAAATTTCATATTAACAATTGCTGAAAAAAAAATATCGACACCATAAGCTATGATGATCTCTCAACCAACTACTATAAATCTTATCTTATATTAACCAATTAGAGGCATATTTTATGGCATCTGCGTTAATCCTAATAGAAATTCTCACAAAAAAAAGAAAAACATCAGGCCTCGATTTAGATGCTTGACAAATGTAACCATAGATCAATAACCGTGCGAATCCCCACAAAGGAGTTCGTTTTACGTACCTAATGTAACCGTAACCATAGATCAATAATCGTCTAACATGGAGTTTAGCCTCAGACTACATAAATTGTTAATATGCTCCACAATATATTTCTTATGAATGGCTTCCTGAAATGAAAAGGTATGGATGAAAGAAAAGTTGGGACTTATAAGTTTCTAAAATTCTCTAAAACAGCTAGCGGTTAAGTTGTATGGGTTGATAGGCTAGTAATTGAAAACAAGTGAGGGAATAAGAATGCTGAACAGAGCAAAAGACAGAGAAGAAAGACGGGACATCTCACCATGCAGGAAGGCGGAGAGGCTGCCCTTGGGCATGTAATCGAAGACGAGCAGCTTCTGTCCCATGGGCCCCAGATAGTAGGCTCTGAGCGCCAGAACGTTTGGGTGCCGGATCTTGTTGCCCAGCAAAGAAGCAGCCACCGCCCTGAAATTCATCGGGTCCTTGGTCGTCCCCTCCCCCAGCCACTTCACCGCAACCAGGCTGTTGTCCGCCAGCGTCACCTTGTACGTCATCGTCCCATATGTGCTCTTCCTCATCATCTCAGCCTTTGTGAACGCCAACTGCCCGGCGAAGTGCACCAGCTTTCCTCCGCGCCTGCCTGCCTCAGCGCCGGCGCCATCTTCTTCCTCGCTTGGCCCGACGCCACCATCCGATCCTGGTCTGATCTGCTCCAGCCGCCGCAGCACCTCCCGAGCCTTGGGCCTCACCGACGGAGACGGGTCCACGCACTGCAGCGCCAGCTTGAGTGTGTCCATGAGCTCTTCGTTCACAATGTCAGTGGCGGTGTACTGCAGCACCAGGTCGAACACCTCGTTGGTCCTCTCCTCCTTGACTTTGCACTCCACCCACTGCGGAAGGTCCATGCCGTTGGTTCTGACCTCGGGGGACTTGCCCGTCAGGAGCTCCAGGATGATGACGCCCAGACTGTACACGTCCGTCTTCGTGTTCGCCTCCTCCACCTTGGACAGCTCCGGCGCGCTGTACCCCAACTTGCCCACGCCCACCAGCAATTGGGAGTTGACGTCGGCCGTCATCAGGCGGGACACCTCGAAGTCGATGATCTTGGGGTTGAGCTGCTCGTCCAGGTGGATAATCCTGGCTGTCAGGTAGACGTGGATGATGCTCATTTCGTCGTGGAGGTACGCCAGTCCACGGGCTGTTCCCTTGGCGATGGTCATCCGTGTCAACCAGTCCAAAGGCGTGTTAGGGGCACGACCTGAATAAATGCCATCCGCAAGCACAACGTGTCAGTACAGATACAGAGTTTCAATTTCACAATCATCACAGTAAACAGTTCAGAATAAATGTGAACAATGAACAATCAGTCGGGAACAGATCAGGTAACAAGAGTTTGAAGCTGCATTTGATTAAGCATTTGTCTTTACTTGGACAGCACTTTCTAATTAAGCATTTCTGAAACTGAAACTCAATCAAAGGCAGAAATACCATATTAACAATCACCGGAAAAATTAGCTAAACCATAAGCTATGTTGATCTCTTAACAAAGTATTAGAAATTGAATTCAATTCAAAACAATTCATGAACTGTAAGAATGCTGAAAAGTGCAAAGGACAGATCACAAAGACAAAATATCTGACCATGCGTGAAGGCGGAGAGGCTGCCCTTGGGCATGTACTCCAAGACGAGCATTTTGCATCCGTTGGGCCGCATGTAGTAGGCCCTGAGCGCCCGAAGGTTGGGGTGCCGGATCTTGCCCAGCACCTCTGCCTCCGCCTTGAACTTGTTGTGGCCCTTGATATTCTCCCTCATCAGAAACTTGAGTTCCATCTCGCTGCCATCCTTCAGTGATGCCTTGTACACTGTCACGCTCCAGCCCGTAAATATGATCTTCTTCGGTGCGTATAGCAGGTCGTCCGCCGTGCATGCCAACGGCTCGACGAAGTGCACCATCTTCGAGATCTGCTCCAACTGCTGCAGCACCTCCCGAGCCTTAGGCCTCACCGACGGAGACGAGTCCACACATTGCAGCGCCAGATTGAGTGTCTCAATGAGCTCGTCCCGGACAGTGCCCGCTGCAGCGTCCCGCATGAGCTGACGGTCGAACACCTCGGTTGTCCTCTCCTCCTTGATGATGGACACCACCCACTGCGGAAGGTCCATGCCGTCGGTGCTGTTCATGGGGCTGCTCCTGCCCGTCAGGAGCTCCAGGATGATGATGCCCAGGCTGTACACGTCTGTCTTCTCGTTCGCCTCCTCCACCTTTGACAGCTCCGGCGCGCGGTATCCCATCTTGCCCAGGTCTGCCAGCGCTTTGGATTTGGCGTCGGCCGTCATCAGGCTGGACACCTCGAAGTCGTTGATCTTGGGGTAAGACCCCTCGTCCAGAATGACACTGCCGGAGATTAGGTACACGTGGATAATGCTCATGTCGTCATGAAGGTACGTCAGTCCACGGGCTGTTCCCTTGGCGATCGTCATCCGTGTCGCCCAGTCCATAATGAGACCACCTGGATAAATGGCATCGGCAGCACAACGTGTCAGTACAGAATTTCAATTTCACAATCATCAAAGTAAACAATTCAGAATAAATGTGAACAATGAACAATCAGTCGGGAACAGATCAGTTAACAAGAAATTTGAAGCTGCATTTAATTAAGCATTTGTCTTTACTTGGACAGCACTGTCTAATTAAGCATTTGTGAAACTGAAACTCAATCAAAGGCAGAAATACCATATTAAAAATCACTGGAAAAATTAGCTAAACCATAAGCTATGTTGATCTCTTAACAAAGTATTAGAAATTTACTTCAATTCAAAAATATTCAGGAACTAAAAATGTTGAACAGTGCAAAAGAGCACAAAGACAAAACATCTGACCACGCAGGTAGCGGAAGAGGCTGCCCTTGTCCTTGAGCTTGTAATCCAAGACGAGCATTCTGGATCCATTGGGCCCCATGTAGTACGCCCTGAGCGCCATAAGGTTGGGGTGCCGGATCTTGCCCAGCACCTCCACTTCCGCCTTGAACTCATTGTGGCCCTTGGTATTCTCTCTCATGAGCCACTTGATGGTCATCACGCTGCCATCCTTCAGCGACACCTGGTACACTGTCCCGTTCCAGCTGTGATATAAGATCTTCCGCGGTGCGTATAGCAGGTCATCTGCCGTGCATGCCAACGGCTCGACAAAGTGCACTAGCTTCCAGATCTGCTCCAACTGCTGCAGCACCTCCCGAGCCTTAGGCCTCACCGACGGAGACGAGTCCACACATTGCAGCGCCAGATTGAGTGTGTCAATGAGCTTATCCCAGACAGCGCCCGCCGCAGCGTCCCGCATGAGCTTACGGTCGAACACCTCGCTGGTCCTCTCCTCCTTGATGATGGACACCACCCACTGCGGAAGGTCCATGCCATCGGTGCTGTTCATGGGGCACTTGCCCGTCAGGAGCTCCAGGATGATGATGCCAAGGTTGTACACGTCTGTCTTCTCGTTCGCCTCCTCCACCTTTGACAGCTCCGGCGCGCGGTATCCCAGCTTGCCCAGGTCCGCCAGCGCTATGGATTTGGCGTCGGCCGTCATCAGGCGGGACACCTCGAAGTCGGCGATCGTGGGGTAGGACCCCTTGTCCAGAATGACGCTGCCAGCGGTTAGGTATACGTGGATGATGCTCAGGTCGTCATGGAGGTACGCCAGTCCACGGGCTGTTCCCTTGGCGATCGTCATCCGTGTCGCCCAGTCCATAAGCGTGTTAGGGGCACGACCTGAATCAATGGCATCTGCAAGCACAACGTGTCAGTACAGCTACAGAGTTTCAGTTTCACAATCGTCGGAGTAAACAGTTCAGAATAAATGTGAACAATGAACAATCAGTCGGGAACAGATCAGTTAACAAGAAATTTGAAGCTGCATTTGATTAAGCGTTTGTCTTTACTTGGACAGTACCTGTCTTATTAAGCATTTGTGAAACTGAAACTCAATCAAAGGGAGAAATACCATACTAACAATCGCTGGAAAAATTAGCTAAACCATAAGCTATGTTGATCCCTTAAAAAAGTAAAAGAAATTGAATTCAATTCAAAACAATTCAGGAACTGTAAGAATGCTGAAAAGTGCAAAGGTCAGATCACAAAGACAAAATATCTGACCATGCAAGAAGACGGAGAGGCTGCCCTTGGGCATGTAGTCCAAGACGAGCATTTTGCATCGGTTGGGCCCCATGTAGTAGGCCCTGAGCGGCAGAAGGTTGGGGTGCCGGATCTTGCCCAGCACCTCCACCTCCGCCTCGAACTCGTTGTGGCCCTTGATATTCTCTCTCATGAGCCACTTGATGGTCATCACGCTGCCATCCTTCAGCGACACCTGGTACACTGTCCCGTTCCAGCTCCGACCTATGATATTCATCGGCATGCACAACAGGTCGTTCGCCGTGCACGCCAACGGCTCGACGAAGTGCACCAGCTTGCTTCCCTGCTCCAGCTGCCGCAGCACCTCCCGAGCGTCAGGCCTTACCGACGGAGACGGGTCCACACACTGCAGCGCCAGCTTCAGCGTGTGCACGAGCTCGCCCCAGATAGTGCCTGCCGCTGCGTCCTGCATGAGCTTACGGTCGAAGACGTCACTGGTCCACTCCTTCTTGATTATGGACGCCACCCACTGCGGCAGGTCCATGCCGCTGGTTCTGTCCGCTGGGGACTTCCCCGTCACTAGCTCGAGGAGGATGATGCCCAGGCTATACATGTCTGTCTTGCAGTTCGCCATCTCCAGCTTCTCCAGCTCCGGCGCGAGGTACCCTAGGGTGCCCGCGGCCGCCATCACATTGGATTTGGCGTCATCCGTCATCAGACGGAAGAGACCGAAGTCAACGATCTTGGGGTTGCACTGCTCGTCTAGGAGGATGTTGCTGGCGGTCAGGTTGCCGTGGGTGATGAACTTGTCGTGGTGGAGGTACGCTAGTCCACGGGCCATTCCCTGGGCGATCATCATCCGTGTCGGCCAGTCCATCTCCTTGCGCCCACTCCAACCTGAATCAATGGTATTAGGAAGGATAAAGCGTCAGTAAAGCCTCAGAGTTTCAGTTTCACACAAGCGTGAGTAAACATTTCAGGTGAAATGCCGGGTGCCCGATCTTGCTCTCAACGACCGGAAGCATCCCCAGACTATGTATAAATGGACTCGATAAATGACAGCTCAATCAAATAAGGCACTGCAATCTGTAATTCTCAGTTCTACCTTCTAAGAGCAAGCCCAATAATTCAGACAAGCACTTGTCTTGTAGCCTAGTCACTACAGCTGAGGGACACAATAACTTGTCTAATACTTATCTATATCAGTCCTCATAATATTTTTCTATTACCTCTATAGACCCACATATCATATTCTTTTTCTTTTATTTTCACTCAGGACCTACTAGCATACAGAGTAACTGAGCATGTTTACTCCTCTCTCTCTTTCACCATGCTTATGTGGGCCCGCATGCATGGGCTGGCGACGGTCGCGGCAGCCAGCGCCAAACCATCATCTCTCTCCTCACTTTTCTGTTTTGTGTCAGAAAAAGCACTCGATTGCTTGGCGTTCAGCCCATTGTTGGGCTTGCTCTAACAACAACTACAGTTTCTCTCCAACAAACAACAACTACAATTATTACCACACCAGCTAAGAAGAAATTTCATATTAACAATTGCTGGAAAAAAATAGCTAAACCATAAACTATGATTCTCAACCGACTACTATAAATTTTATATTACATTAACCAACTAGTATAGCTGCCCCGGCATTTGCGTGGCTAGACTTCCTATACTATTTAAAATATTTTTATACTATTGTAGAAAATTAACATAGTTTATTATTTTTTTATACTCTATATTTATTAAATAGTAGGAAATAGATTTTGTTTTAGAAGTAAGGTTGGTTCAAACGTGCCATGCCAAACAATTAACACATGTCATGGTAGTAAAAAAGAACGTGTTGTGCTACAAATAAATCTTTTGAAGAAAATGTGTCATGCTATAAATAAGAGAATGTGCCATGCTAGCTAGACATATGGCAGTGTATTTTTATAATGATGTATTTAGAAATAGGAATTAAGTATATTTTGGATATTTTTATTATTCCAAAATTTAGCTATTTTTGACTCATAATGGTATAGCGGGTAAATTAGAAATAAGAGTTAGGAATATTTTTAGCTATTGTATCATCCAAATTTATTTATTTATTGATTTATAATGGCGGTAATTTAGAAATAGGTGCGAAGGATATTTTTGTGTTTTTTTATTATTCCGAATTTAGCTATTTGTTTTTACTCATAATGGCATGATGGGTAATTTAGAAATAGCTACGAGGGGTATTTTTGGCTATTTTATATTATTCTGAATTTAGCTATTTTTTTAACTCGTAATGGTATGGTGGGTAATTGAAAAATAGGTGTGACATGTATTTTTGCTATTTTTTATCATTCTGAATTTAGCTATTTAATAAATATTTATAAAGGGATTTCTGACTAATTTTTTCATAATGACAGCGTGGGTAATTTACTCGGATTAACATAGAAATTTCTAGGCTTTGAGAGAGAACATGGTGGCTTTTTTTGTTGGTCAATTATATATATAATAGATTATAGGCTCATTTTATGGTATCCTCATTAATCCTAGGAAAATACTAGAAATTCCCAAAAAAAAAAACATCCGTCCATCGATTTAGATGCTAGACAAACCGTAACCATATATCAATAACCGCGCGAATCCCCACAAAGGAGTTCGTTTTACTTACCTAACGTTTCCATAATATAATAACAGCACATGGTCGCAGAGTCCAATTACCATGCATGTACTTCCCTTTTGTAAGCAGAGTCCAATTACCATGCATGTACTTCCCTTTTGTAAGAGTAGCAACAGAAGAGAATTGCATAGAGCAAGTTATCCAAGAAAGGCATCTGGCCTGTAATTCCTCTTCCTCCTCCTTACGTATGGAACATTAATCCCTCCTCCTCATGTACAGATCTCTCCCCCCTATTAGAGATATTTGTATAGCCTAGGTTACCTCCTCTGATTGAAGATCTTATACTTGCCTAACTCAGGCCATTGCTCGGCTATATAAGAAAAGCCACTCCCGCCCATTGCTGTATGCGGTGATTGTGCCATCTCCTATCGCTCTACATGGTATCAGGCGGGTCCTCATCCTGAGCACCCCTCTCTTCCGTTGCCAAACCCTTACAGATCAATCGCCGCCACCACCAACCTCCCTTCCTCCAGCCCCCGTTGAACCCATCCGGTGCCACGCCACCGCCCCGCCACCCCCCCCCCCCCCCCCCCCCCCCGACCCTTCTCCCTAACGCCGATCTTCCCTCCCCTCCCAACGTCACAACGTCATGAGCACTGAGCCGTCGACCGCCTCAGGCAGTGGCCCCGCCTCTTCTGCCAGCACCATGAATGCCATCGTCAACATGGCGCTGCTGGTCTTCCTCAACTTGGACTGCATCGTGACTGTCAAGAGCCACACATCCCGATCACCCTGGAGCTCCAGAGCCCTAACTACAACTGATGGTACTCCTTCTTATGCGCCATGTGCAGGAAGTTTGGCTTCCTCGCGCCCCTCAATGGCACCATCGACGCCCAAGCTGCCCGCAACATCCACGCCATGTCGTCCTCCCTCTAGCATAGCCGCTTGGGCACCCCGGCCCCGCCACCCTTGCCAAGCTCAATAAGATGTCCCTCATTTCATGTAATAAGTAAGCATGTTCACTTTGCCACTCTTGTCAAGTTGGCCTTTTCATTTTAGAAGTCAGCGCTCTGCGGCACCATTTGATTTAGTTCATTGTGATGTATGGACATCTCCAGTTGGTAGTACCTCAGGTTTTCTATATTACCTTGTGCTGTTGGATGATTATTCAAATTTTATTTGGCCTTTTCCTCTACAAGGTCTACCACAACATCAACATGTTTATCTCCAAAAGAATCATCCTCCCGCACCCCCCCCCCCCCCCCCCCCGATCCCAACTCCATGGAGGAGGCCCGACGGGATGAGGAGCTACGAGGATTGCAGACTGCATATGGCTGGCCTAGCACATCTTCGATGCAATTCCATACAGACATACTCCAGTCGTTGATTGTTGACCATCAACAGGAAGAGGGAAGAGAAGTAGGAAGAACTGTGTACTCTTTTTATATGCTACATTTTCGGTTCCTACACATGTTATTACGATGTGTGTCTTCACAAACGGTTGACTGCTAATCCCTTTCGGGCTATGATTTGAAAAAAAGAAATGTCCTTTTGCTTTCAGTTTAGATTTGAAATAATAAAATCTCCTTAAACTAGCTTCAACAGTCACTCGGACCACATTTCCAAATTGCCTTTGCTGCCATATGGAGCTGAGGTCATGGTTCGGATATATATTATCTTTTGAATGTTAAGATTGCTCTTAGTACCCGCGGCGCGTGGGGTTTTGACTAGTTGCCTTAATTAGTCTAGGCCTAGCTAGGAAATCACGTGTAGGGGTGTTCTGCTCGCATGTACAGAGGGAAACCACCTGCGTGGTACAAGTGGTCAACTGGTCATGCTCTAAATGCACATTATTGGTAACGACACAGGAAGTTCAGTGAGATAAAAGTGGTCAACTGGTCATGCTCTAAATGCACATTATTGGTAACGACACAGGAAGTTCAGTGAGACGCATCACCTCAGTCCACAACACTAGCCATCCATGGATCCCGAGCCAAGGGTTTACATTACCGATTTTACCCGAAAAACCGGCTCAGACCGGGATGTCCGGTTACCGGAAAAACTGGCCGGAAACGAACAAACTTCAAATTCCGACATTTGAATTAAAAAGTTCCGAAATATTCGGTAGGGAAAGACCGTTTCCACATCAAAAACAACAAAAACTAGCGCAAACATGTAATAGAGTATTCAAAATTGTAACCAAGCAACGCAAACCTTGCCCGAGCCCAGGTTAGCTGTGCCAGAAGTGTCTCAGAAAAGTCAGCAGCCCTCGGTCGTGGGCTATGGCAAGTTGGTGACCATGGATAAGTGTATGTGAATGCAGCGTTACCAACTAGTGATCATCTTTTCCATTTGCGACAAGCTACGGCCTACGGGATACGATGTCACTCCACCTGAATAATTTTGGGTTCCACACTGAATGCTATAATATTTGCACACAACACACTTGGCTTTTGTGGAATCATTTTGAATCATTAAATTAGATTTGGATTTGCCAAAAGAAATATATATTTTTTGTGTGGAGTCTAGCCTCAGACAATTATATAAATTGTTAATATGCTCTGCATATATTTATTATGAATGATTTACCGAAATGAAAAGGTATAGATGGAAGCAAAGGTAGGACTTGTAAGTTTCTAAAATCCTCTAAAACAGCTAGCCGTGAAGTTGCGTGGGTTGATGGGCTAGTAATTGAAAACAAGTGAGTGAATAAGAATGATGAAGAGAGCAAAAGACAGAGAAGGTACGGGACATCTCACCATGCAGAAAGGCGGAGAGGCTGCCGTTGGGCATGTAATCGAAGATGAGCAGCTTCTGTTCCATGGGCCCCAGATAGTACCTTCTGAGTGTCAGAACGTTGGGGTGCCGGAACCTGTTGTCCAACATAGCAGTTACCACCCCGCTGAAATTCTTCGACACCTCCCCCAGCCACTTCACCGTCACCAGACTGTCGTCCGCCAGCATCGCCTTGTACATCATCGTCCCGTATGCGCTCTTCCCCATGATCTCAACCTTTGTAACCGCCAACTGCCCTTCGAAGTGCACCAGCTTTCCTCTGCGCCTCCCTGCCTCCACGCCGGCGCCACCTTCTTCCTTGGCCATTTGCTTCGCGCTCCTTGTTCCCGTACTACTATATAGCACAGGCTTCTTGTCGTCGCTTCTCTAAAATATATGCATAAGGGAATAATTAGCATCATATCCACATGTCATCGCCAAAAAACCGATGCTCAAGATCACGAAAGTGCTGTGCTACTACAGTCATCAATCAAGTTCAGCAATTAATAAAAGGGAAGTGAATTTTGCATTGTCATAAGTGCCTTGCATTGTCGTAATTACGAAAAATGAGTATAGTGATTTACGATATTTTTATACTACTTCTCAAAACATGGCTTGAACTTACCAAGCGCTTTTGCTCCGCCTCCATGTTTTTTATTATCTCCTCCATTGCCTTGACTCGTAATGCAGAGGATTTGGTGGGTGGTTCCTCAGTGGTTGCGCGCTGCAACATGTGAGATGATAGCCATGAGCGAATGAACGCCGTGCGTTTCGCGTGCAGCATCTTGGCTACATCTTGATCGAGAGCCGACACTGCTGACTGTGAGGCACTTCGCCCGTCTTCTGAGCCTTTGACCTCCACCCATGACCTCTGCAGCTCTTCGATGGTGATTTCTTCATCAATGATGGCCCTAATATGTTTCATCAACCACGAACGGATGAGCTCTGCCGCCACGTCAGGACAGACAGTTCTTTCTGATGGGGTAGTCGCCACCTCTGGCCGAAGGGTGACGGCCAGTTCTGTGTCGTCTAACTGGATTGTAGGCTCCTTGCTGATTTTGGGGTTCCTATAACTACCACTGACGGTCATAAACTGTTTTTGCTCGCCCTCTGGAACTTTCAAGTACACGATAAAGTTCTTCTGCTCTCCAGCGTAGAGATCTCGCACTTGAATGGTTCCGGTCTGTTTGTCAGAGCTCATACTCACTGGGTAGATGCCAGACTCAATGGATGTTATAGTGACACCATTGAGAGTGCGCAGGTTGACCTGCATGTCCATGGCGGTGATGGAAATGAGACCGCCAAGGGACTGTGCAAATGCCTTCATGATGTGGTCTCGCAGAAAAAAAGGGTTATCTGTGACGTAAGAGTAGAGGCCCTTGGTCTTCATGGCGATGTCAAACAAATCGTTGGGATCATGGTCGTCACTCAAACCAAATGTCTCCGCCGGGAATTCATGGCTGATGTTCAGAAAATCGCCTGATTCGTCTTCACTATCAGAGAGGAAAATGATGCGGCCTACACGGTTGCTTCTTTTTTCCGGTGTCCGGTCCCGCAGGATCTATACATACATTTTGGAAAAAGTACAACGGCGTGTTAATTGTTTTTGGGAAAGCAAGGAAATGTCGACCCATAAGTAGATGAACAAACCCCTTGTATCCTAATAACTACTCCTTGTTTATACTGCACTGGAATGCATGTTGAAATTCAAATATTTAAGTGTTGAACCGAATATAAATGTTTGACGTCGACGTACCTTAGCTGCCTCGTTCAAAGCCAGTCCCATATTGACGCCTCCTCCCGCCCGCAGAATGCGGACCACTTGTTTCGCAATAGCACGATTCACGTCGTTCATGACCCTGAGGTCCGTGAGGTGCTGCGGCTCATCGTCGAATGACACGATAGCCAGCCGGTCGTCCGGTCCGAGGTTGTCAATGACGAACATCATGGCCTGCTTCATGCTGTCCATCCTATTTTCGAGCGCCATGTCTGCACTGACACCGAGCACGGCTACAAGGTCCAATCCTATGCGCGAGCTCTCTCTGTATCGCAGAGGCGCTGTCACACGCACAAGTACAGGGAAATCTTCGACACTCGTGGTCGATGGAATAGACTTGACTCTGCCCATTATTTCCAGCTTCACCTTGTCGTCGGGCTGAAATATGACGGGGGCAGTGGTTAACATCGCATCCACACGTCATAGTGAAAAAAACAGATGCTCAAGATCACAAAATTGCCAGGCCATCAGTACTTACATTTGTTGCCGATGTAAGGAGCTCGCTTTTCATAAAACTATATTCACATTCCAATTCAGCAAGCCTCTCAATTATGCGCTGCATATCTGGTCTCTTTGCTGGATTGGAGTCGCTGCACTCTATCCCTATCTCTGTGCATACCTGTATAGGTCCCAACCGTATGTCACCAAGCAAAGTTTCGAGCCTAGCACTCCAACTTTCATGTATCTAAGAAATGGCAATCATGAGAAAGTGTTATCGAAGAAATGGACAACAGAAGTATGTGCGCACGTAAACAGCAAAAACAAAAGTCAATATAAATATGTGAGTTAACCTTCAAGCTCAAGTTGATGTACATATATTTAAATAACTATTCAGAGAATATTATAGCGATGGTATGCACTAGTTATTTTGGAGGGGCCATATTATGACGATGTACAGAGTTATTAAAGTTGGATATAAATAGGATAATAATTTCAATCATAAATTATCTAGCAGTTTACATTTTTATAGTAGAAGTATAGCTGCACAGTGCACAAAGGTATCCTGGAACTGACTGTACTTACATTATCAATATCAGGATATCCCTTGTGTCCTGTCAATATCTCTATTATTATCATACCAAGACTATATATATCTGACTTCAAAGTGATTAGTCCACCATAGGATTCTGGTGCGATATATCCCCTGCATGCAAAATTTTGTGGTCTGAGCAACTTAAGAGCAAAATGAATGCAGCGTAATTCTTACCCCACAAAAAAGATGCTTTCAAGGTCCTTAGCGAGCTTACCGTGTCCCAAGCACATGTGACGTCGTAGTCCGGGTTTGGTTTTCATCAAAGCACCTTGACAGGCCAAAATCAGCAATCTTAGGCACCATGTAATGATCCAGCAGTATATTTGCAGGTTTGAGATCTAAATGAACAATGTTCTGCTGGTGAAGATAATGCAAACCCTCACAGACTCCCTTAATTATCTGATAGCGTGTCATCCATTCAAGTCCTTGGGCTGCATCTGCAAAGTGGGGAACAGATTAAATTACTTCTATTCTTTTCTATTTGTGTGTGCGTTGGGGAGCTATAAACTGGGCTCTTCATTTTTCCGTACAGATAAGATGGAAAGAAAGTTGCCACGGAGGAGTAATATGGAAAGAAAGTTACCACTGATGTACTTATCAAGACTCCCTTCTGGCAGAAATTCAAAGCACAGAAACCTGTGTCGTTCCTCTGCCATGACAGTCCTCCCGTCAAGCTTGTGCACTATCCCATGTGTATCAGAACAGTATCCCAAGAATCTTACTATATTTGTATGCTTCACCCTCAGCATATTATCAACCTCTTTCTGAAATTTCGCATCATCCACATCAAGCGTTTGATTCAGCTTCTTCACAGCAACTGTACCATTTTGAAGTAGACCCTACACTCACAAGCAATGTTTTCTTGTGAGCGTGAACATGAGTACATTTTTAGATCAAAATGGAGCGCAAAAGAGAGTAGTTACTAGTTGAGAGTATTTATACCTTGTAAACAACTGCAAACCCACCAGTGCCAATTTTCATATCATCAGAGAAATTATTCGTGATGGATTCTAGTTGTGGTAGTCGCAGATTTGTTGGCTCTGCCGTTTCATCAATTAGCATGCGCTCCAAGGAATTGCGCACACTGGCTTCAGTGTCCATTTGCAGTCGTCAATAATGCTATAACTGTACCAATCAAACAAGAAGCAGAACTGAGCATGGGGATGGGGTTGATGAGGTTAAGTAATCGGAAAAGATTCCCTAAAAAAAAGTAATCGGAAAAGATAAAATGAAAGAACTTTGGTTGCAAGCAAGAAAAAGACCAGCGAAGATGGACTAATTTCTGGAATAAAAAGTCTAACCAAGACAAACAAGATAGTGGAATGTTTTAACATTTTTAGAGCATTCGTCTGCATTCATCGAATGGGTATCGTTCCTTGCTATAGGTGGTCACTAATCCACAGCATTGCTCATTCTTGGTTTATGGTTTCTTTTTTTTTTGTGATTACATAGTACAACTCAGACACTCACAACGCACGCACACTCACTCCTATGAAGGCACATACGCAAACCCTACTCCTATGAGCATCTTCGAAGACTGAGCCGGCAAATCCTCCAGATTGACGAAGTCACCACTAGCGCCTCGCTGTCGACGGCCACGTCGTCTACCGCTGAAAGCACAAATGCCGTTAAATCCTAGAAAATTCGCTCCCACCGTGTAATACCCTACTTTTCAGAGCCAAAAGAAAAAGGAAAAGGAGAAAAACAAATAATTAAATAAACTCAAAAGGGATAAAAATCACTCCAAATTTGAAGCTTTTCTAAACCCTCACCTTGACACGATTTTTCAAAAAAAATAAAATAAAACTCACTAAATAATTGAACATGGTTTGAATTTGAAATTTTTTGGAAAATAAAATATGTGCTCAAGTGCTTGTGTTCATTTAAAAGTTCACTAAAATTTGAACTTTTCGAATTTACAACAAATAAAAATCAAAGTAGGATTAAACCCCGAATTGATTTTCAAAAGCTTGAATTTTACAACCTGCACAAAACCTCATCATAAGCATTTTGGTGTTTTATCTGTTTTGTTTTGAGTATTTGATCAACCTTTGTATTTGTTCGAATTTGAAATTTCCTTCAAATTCAAAACCCAGAAAAGTTTAAACATTTCCTTCTTTCGGGCCAGATCTCCCCTCTTCTTCCCCCTGGCCCAGCCCACCTCTCCTCTTTTCTTTCTCAGCCGCACCTGGGCCGTTTCCTCCCTCCCGGCCCAGCAGCGGCCCAGCCAGCCGTCTCCTCCCTCTGAGCCGCCGACAGGTGGGGCCGCCCTGTCGGGGCCTTCGTCCCCACGCGGCGCGCCGCCGCGCCCGGCCCCTACCGCCGCGCCCGGGGCCCGGCCGTCGACCTCGACCCGCCTCCGCCGCTCCCGTTGTCCTGCCGGAGCGAGCCACCTTGGCCGCTACGGAAGCTCCGCCATAAAGGGCGCCGCGCCCTGCTTCTCCCTCCCTTCCGCGAGTTCCTCTCCCCTCCTCCTCTCTCCTCGCCTCGATGCGTCCTCCGGCGATCTCCCTCTCCCGGCCTCCTCCGCCTCCACCAAGCCACGGTGAGCTTCACCGCGACCACCTCTCCTCTTTCCCCCTCTTCTTTTCCCTCTGCTCCTCTTCTGCGAGCCCGCCGTCGAGCGCAACCCTTCCGCCCTCATCCTCTCCGGCGCCGACGAGTCCTCCGGCCGCGCCCGGCCGAGTCGAGGAGCGCACCGCCTTCGCCACGTCCCCGCGCGCCCGCGCAGCCACACGCGCACGCGAAATCCTCTCTCCTCGCCAATTCCCGTTGCGCACCGCCGCCGCGGCCATCTCCGGCGAGCACGCGCCGCCGCATCCGTCGCCCTCGACGTCCACGCGTCCCACCACGAGCACGCCCGTCGTACGTGGAACACCCGCGGCCTCTCCTCGCCCGGTTCCGGCCACCCAAGCCGCCAGCGGCGCCGATTCCGGCGATCCCCTGCCGCGCGCGCGTCCTTGGTCCACCGTGGACCGGTGGACCGCTGCCGCGCCCCGGTCCACGGGTCCCGTGGACCCATTCCACAGCCTTTTCAATTCAAAAATAAACCACCCTCTGTTTATGACGTCAGCTGGCGCAATAAACAGAATTTCCAATAAGGAAATAAATCCCAATAATCCAGAAAATCCCCGGGCCCTGTACATTTTGCAGATAAGCCCCTGACCTTTTCAATAATCTTGTTTAAGCCCCGCATTTTTACAGAAAGGTACCTAAACTTTTCTGTAATTATGTTTTAACCCCTGACTTTTTACACCAAGACCCCTAAACTTTTAATAATTACAGATAGGTCCCTGGTCATAATCTGTAATTACACTTAAGCCCTCAAAAACCCTTTTATAATTACAAATCAGCCCTCCCAACTTCAAATATCCATATCTTCTTAATCCGAACTCCGTTTTGGGTGATTCTTGCGCCCACGGGTTCGTGGAATCACGAAGTACCTCATGGTACTGACCATGAAGCCACACACCAGGTCTAGAAGGCATTGATCCCTAAAATACCCCTCACTTCTTATATCATTTCTCGATTAATCCTGCGATGATAATCACGCATGTCGCAAATATCTGCGCATGTAAACCTAACCCATCCTGTGATGCTATTCCGCCTAATATCTCCCGCACCTCTCAATTCATCTTCGTATAACTTATTCATTCTTTTGCTCGCTAGCATTAAACCTAGCGATCATTCGTACCATTCCACTTCCAACCTAGTACCCTTATCGTATCACAAACAAAATCTCGAACCTAACCTAAACCAACCCTCGCTCAATCAAACCTAACCCATCTTGTGGTACTAATCTGCTTAATATCTTCATTATCACAAACCCTACTTCATCCTTGTAGTCCGCATTCATTCTTATGCTCACTATCTATAAACCTAGCAAACCTTAGTGTCATCTCACTTCCAATCAAGTAACCTATATCAATCATCACTCGATCAAACCTAACCTAGCGTCCTCGCCCAACCCCCTTTTGAATTATTGCTCTGCTCTCTTAATTAATCTTTTATTGGATCTTATTGGAGTATCTGGTGTTTTAATTGCCAGCTGCCTTTATTTGAATTTGGCATTTTATTTGCAGCCATGCATTCATATCGCGCATAATCACGTACACACGCTGCATATACCATCGCCTGCATTCATGCATGTTCTTTTATAGGAATAATATAGAAGCTTGCATATTAGATATGCACGCAATCACCATCAATCAAGCATATGCATCTCCTCATCTTCACCCTAAGGTGTTCACCCAACGAAGACCATATGCATAACCACACACCCATGTTCATATATTAGAGAAGATAGATAACTAATAACTTGTCTAGGTGAATATGGCCCTTATAAGGCCAGGTGTATCACCTATGACATGTAACCTGCTTTGCATTAAATATGCTGCATCATGCATGACTCTGGTCTCTGTTCCTCCCTGAAGTTTCTTTGATTCTTAATCGAAGTTAATTGGGTCTTATTTGGCTTTCCTCGATCTTTATTTCTTTTGCTCTTTTATTTCTTTTGCGGTAGTTTATACGTACTGTTTTATGCGCTAGTTTACGCGAGAATCGAGGAAGAGCCAGAAGAATTCGAAGAGCTGCTGAGAACTTCAAGCTCGAAGACCAACCTGAAGATACAAGAGTCTCGAGTCAGAGTTTAAAGTTTAGGAAAGCGATTTCCAGGCAAGCCCCAACTCCCATTGATCATGTTGATCCTATGTTTGCAAATAATCCTACTTAGAGCTTGATTTCAAATGAAGCATGCATGGTATTTAAAGATGATTTAAATGCTTAGAATGACCTAAGTACTTGTTGATTGCCAAGCCTTGATATTGATTATCCTAATCTCCTTGATAAACCTAGGAACCACCATCATTAATTCTCAATGATGAGTGGATCAATATGCTGCTTAGGATTCATTCACCGGGTACTTAATAAAATCTGATACACATGCTTTTTGTGTAAAAATGTGTGCGTGTGCTTGGTGATGAGTGTGTAAAGTGAAAATGGGCGGGAATAGTAAGTGCAACCCATAGTGGGGGTATGCTTTTGACGGGAGCAAGCGAGGTAGTCCTCAGTGGGGAGGCTATCTCTGGGACGCTACTCCTCGCAGGAGGGTAGCTATTGAAGATGCTTGCTTCGGTCGTATAAGGACCGGTTCATGTGCCGTCTGGCCTAGCACCCTCGTGCAACCACAAGCCCCTGTTATGGGCAGGGTTTGGAACCACACCCTACTAGTGATCGCCCGGTACCACCAGGAGGCAGGGAGTTGCAATCGGAAGCCAGGAGACGATCTTGACGAGGTTGGCGTCGGATCCGGCAAGTGAATGTTATTGGCCTTCTTATGGTTATGTGAAGCCCCTGGTCGTTGATTTTCCGAGGTGGTACCGAGGTGACACTGGGCAGGTACGGGACCATTAGTATCCAGTCAGAACCAGGGCACTGGGAAAGACTGGGTACCTTGTGGGGAATGTGTACAACCTCTGCAGAGCATAAGAATCTATCCGGATAGCCGTGTTCCACGGTATTGGACAACGCGAAAGCCATGACCACACAATGATTAGATTTTCTGCGTGCGTTATCCTTGGCGTGTGAGTTTTTGGAAAACGCCGGTTTGGAGCTGTGTGCTGGTTTCCTGCCAGCATTAAAATTTGGGAACTGGCGGGATGGACGCATCTCCCCCAGGGCCAACCAACCCCACTATGTTTAATCTCTATACCTGACTTAGTTTGCGAACGGGTTTTGTTTTCAAAATCAACCCTTGCATAAAATTGGCTTTTCGCCGATACACTGAACCATCAGCCTCAACCTTGTTTACACCCCTGCTTGTATTTACCCCTTGTGCTAGGGTTTGCTGAGTACCTTATGTACTCACGCGTTTGCGTTTGTTGTTTTTAGTGAGAGAAGTCTGCGTAGGAGACGACGACGTCTGGTTTTCGTTCTGCCTCTCAAGTTTGCTTGTGGCTTGGGCCGTGTTTCCGCTGTTTGTCTGCTCAGCCATTAGTTGGTCGGAAGGACTTGGATATTTCGGAATCCTTGTCGTACCGCCACTAAAGGCTGTTTATCAGGTACTATACTATTTACCTAATCGAAGTATACTTTTGATTACCATATCTGTGTTCTTGTGCGTATCAGCTACTGATCCAGGGACTGATACATGATGCACAACATGCTCCAGAAATTGGGGTATGACACACCGGGAGTCGAACCCAGGATCTCAAAGGTGCTACTCGGGAGCCTTAACCACTAGGTCAAGACCCCTTTCCCTCTTGGTTTATGGTTTCTGTTTCGCTCACTTAGCTCAATGATTTTTTTCAAATATAAATGGCTAGGCTTCTAAAGAGTGGGCAGAGAATCATTAGTTCTGAATATTTACGAAGCACGAGTCATGGATAAATCAATTATTCCGAGGTGAAACATAAAATAAAAAAATATTCCTGTCCATTTTTTTCATCGTGGGCTCTGAATTAAGCATCCGAAATGAATGGAACCCTCGACCATAGAATCCCATTTCAAATTCCGTTTTTGAGTGATCTACAGATGGAGAGCTCAAGTCTTGACCTACCTAAATTGATACATCAAACGAGGTTACAAGTTCTGGATACTAACTCCTATTTTGCTCCAACACTTAGTTTGCGGTGAACCTTTTTGCCACCGACTTTTAGTGTGCCACCGCCAACAGCAGAAGACCGGGATATTCAACGCATAGAACAAGGGCGCCTAGAACAAAGGGACCAAGATTTGTCAGGAAACTAACACAGATCAGATGTATGTCAGTGACGATCCTTTTTGTGATTTGTAAGTAAAGATGATCCTTTCTGGTGTAGCATCTCTTCCCAGTTCCCAGAAGAGAGAGAGTAGAGAGCAATCCGGGTGTTTACATGTATAGAACAAGGTCGCAAGCTTGTAAGATTTGAAAACATCTGCCTGTAGGATGGATTGTTACTACGAAACCAAGATCCTCAGTGGACAGATTGGCAAAATCGACAACTGACCTGGAATAAGACGGAGGTCTGCGCCCAAGTGCCTTCCAAGACGACTCTCGATTGCATACGCCGTTGACACGGCGATCAGTGGGATCTAAGGAGCTACAGTTTATAAGCAGCTTGAGCTTTGGCGAGCTAAAGTCTGGAGACGGATATACGCACCGAACAAGGAAACTTATTTAGCCGCGGATCTCATCTCAAGCTATAAACTAGAATATCTTACACAAATCACCATAAGAGAGGAATATTTAGCAGACAAGGGAGTAGGTTTCACTAAATCAGAGGCAGCAAGATGAGTGTAAAGAGTCTTTCGGCGCTCGGAGAATGGGCCTGTGCGGGCTGGAAAGCTGTCTAAGCACATGTTTGAACGGGACAGAGGAAAGCTATAGCGCGTGAGCCTGCCTAAGCACAATGATTAAAGTCGCGTGACCGGCGGGGCTGAGCATCGCGGCAAGTCGCGTGAAGCAGCCGAGGGAAAGCTATCGCGCGTGAAGCAGCCGCGTCAAGGGAGGCAGCCCGTAGCCTGCGTCGGCATCGGAGCTCTACTTCAACGCCTGCTGCCAGCGGGAAAGCCGCGTGAACCAAGGTTGACACCATGCATCGGGAGAATGCTCATTGACATTGATTGGCAGTCTCTGTTGGGGAGCTTCTATGACATGATCAGACTCAAGGTGGCAGTTACTGACCCAAAGAAGATTCCCAACAAGATGCTGATAGAAGTAAAGAAGGCCATATATGAAATCTCTTTCAAGGTGGACACAGATGTTAGTAAAGTGGAGAACAACTCAAAAGGTGACCCAGGCCAGGGGGATGATGATGATGATGAATGTGATGATCTTGATGAGGAGAAAAAAGAAGATAAGATGGACACTGACCTATCAAACACTCCAACTGAGCAACAGGACAAGGTGAAAGATAATGGAAAGAAAGAAAGCAAGGGAAAGGGATCTGGGAATGTGAAAGGAAGTAAGACATGTACACAAGAGCTGTATGTCAACAACTTTTCCCTACTCAGAGACCTGGAAATGATCCACTATGATGCAGATGAGGAGGAACAGGGGGAAATTGTTCAGCAGGCAACAATTATCTCACTGGATATGGAAGAGGAGGCTGAATTACCTCTGCTGGAGGATTGCCAGAAACCTGAAACTGTTATGATGGCAGACAATAAAAGGAAGATAGAAAAGCAATGGGGGCCTGTAATGGCCAAGAGAGCCAGTGCTAGAACCAGAGGTGACAACAGAACCACAATAGAGAAGGCACAACAAGTGCAGCAGAGGAAAAACCTAGAAACGCATAGCAGTGGTAATATTTACTTATCCTCTCATGAAGCTGTTATTAATTCTGCCAAGGTAATTGGTGTGTCGTTAGGAAATAGCAAAATAGATAGAATTAAGGCTGTTAATGCTTTACACCAGATTGATGAGGATAGGAGTAGTGCCTTTAATTCTGAATGCATTTTTTCTTCGTGTGGCACAAAAGTTAAAGAAGTGGATGTCCTTCTGAAGGAAGGCTCGTTTCCAGTAGCAGGTTGTAGTGAAACAGAGTTTGAAACACAGTTGAAGAATGATGTTGTAAACTGGACCTTTTCACCTGATGGCAAGAATCTGAAGGATTCAAATGCCAAACTAGATTACTGTAGTGTAGTCAAACAAAATCTTCCCAATGAAAGGTGCCTTTTGGAACATTAGAGGACTAGGGCAACCTGGGAGAAAAACTTGCATTGCTGATTTAATTAAGAGTAATAGATTAGATTTTATTGGTTTGGTAGAGACCAAGAAAGAAAGCTTGTCTCATGCTTATTTAAAATCTTTAGTAGGCAATCTTGCTTTTACCTGGCATTTCCTACCTGCAACCAATACTGCTGGTGGTATTTTAGTTGGAATTAATGATGACACCTTTGATATAATAGATGTTAGCTTTAAATCTTTTTCGGTTGCTGTTACTGTCAAGGACAGGAAGGATAGTTTTCAGTGGAAGCTAGTATGTATTTATGGAACTGCCTATATAGAATTTAAACAACAGTTTTTGAATGAGCTTTTTTCTTACTCAAATGACTGTTCTAGTCCTGTGCTTTTCGGTGGTGATTTTAATCTTATCAGAAGTTTAGATGATAAGAATAATAGTAACATAAATCACCATTGGGCCGATGAGTTTAATAATTGGATAAATGCACATGGACTTGTAGAGCTGGAAATTTCTAATAGGGCTTATACCTGGTGTAACAACCAAGCCGACCCAGTTATGGCGAGGATTGATAGAGTGTTAACCTCTGTTTGTTGGGAGGCACACTATCCCCTAACTACGGTTACAGCTTTGTGTAGAGAACCAAGTGACCGTACTCGACTGCTGGTGGATACTGGGAACAATTGCTCCTCTGCTGGAAGTAATACATTTAGATTCGAGAAATGGTGGCTAATGCATGCTGGGTTTAGAGCAGTGGTAGAGAAAGCCTGGGCCACCAGATACAATAGCACCAATCCTGTTGACATATGGCAGTCTAGAGTTAGAATATTTAGGAAATTAGCCAGAGGCTGGTCTGCTAATGTTATTGCAGAAATGAATAAAGAGAAAAAACGGATGATAGATGAGTTTAATTTTCTAGACATTGAATCTGAAACTAGGGAGCTCTCTCCACAAGAGCTGGATCACATGAATGAACTGAGGATAAGTACAGAAAAATATTGGGAGGTAGAAGAGGTGAAAGCTAGACAGAGATCTAGAGATAAAGAAATTATAGAGGGTGAGAGAAACACTGCCTATTTTCATGCTGTAGCTAATCAAAGAAGAAGAAAAAAACATATAGCTGTTTTGGATGGGCCTGATGGGCCAGTTCATGAAACTTCTGATATGGTACCAATTGCTGTTAATTTTTATAAATCTCTTTTTGGTTTTGAGGATAGAGGATCTTTCTCCTTAGATAATAATTTCTGGTCTAATGATGAGAAGGTATCTGAGTCAGAAAACAATATTCTGGAGGCTGAGTTTTCTGAACAGGAAATTAAAACTGCTGTTTTTTCTTCATATGCTGAAGGGGCCCCTGGCCCTGATGGTTTGCCTTTTCTTTTTTATCAG
This sequence comes from Eragrostis curvula, assembly GCA_007726485.1. Lineage (NCBI taxonomy): Eukaryota > Viridiplantae > Streptophyta > Magnoliopsida > Poales > Poaceae > Eragrostis > Eragrostis curvula. The sequence continues at coordinate 50,161,206 of CM017440.1, read as the reverse complement.
AAGTTTTGGCCTGTAGTTAAATATGACCTAGTTAATATGTTTAATGCTTTCAGTGAAGGAGGCTTACAAATTGATAGGCTGAACTTTGCAATGATTACTTTAATTCCGAAAGAAAATGATGCCAGATCCATGAAAAAGTTTAGACCTATCAGTCTTTTGAACTGTAGTTTCAAGATTTTCACTAAAGTGCTAGCTAATAGACATGGTTTAGTTTCAGATAGGCTTATTACCGTCAATCAAAGTGCCTTTGTGAAAGGCAGATTTATCTTAGAGAGCGTGGTAATAGCACATGAGATAATTCATAGCACTCATTGCAATAAAGATCCTGGAGTAGTGATTAAACTAGATTATGAGAAAGCATATGACCGAGTACATTGGGATTTTCTGGAGGAGGTACTAGTGTCGAGAGGTTTCAGTTCAAAGTGGGTTCTTTGGATTAGACAAGTAGTTAGAGGTGGCCATGTTGGTGTTAAGGTAAATGGTGTTGAAAGTAGCTTTTTCAAAACTGGGAAAGGTCTCCGACAAGGAGACCCTTTAGCTCCCCTCCTTTTCAATTTAGTCGGTGATGTCTTTGCTAGAATGCTTCAAAAAGCATCCAATAATAACATGATCAAGGGCCTGTTTACTGATTTTAAACAAGAAGGGATTCTGTCACTGCAGTATGCAGATGACACGATCCTTTTCTGTAAATATAATCCTGTGTATTTCATCAATCTTAAGTTTGTTCTAGCCTGTTTTGAACAAATGTCAGGGATGAGAGTTAACTACAATAAGAGTGAGATTATTCCTTTAAATTTGTCTGAAGATGAGATTCATCTGACTTCTCATACCTTGTCCTGCCCTGTGGGGGCTTTTCCTATTACTTACCTAGGTGTACCTTTACATTTTTCAAAGCTTAAAAGGGAAGATATTCAGTCTGTTGTAGACAAAATAATTAAAAGAGCTGCTGGATGGAGAGGTAGATTAGTAAACACAGCCAGCAGACTCATTTTAGTTAAGGCTTGTTTAGCTAGTATCCCAATTTATCTCTTGTCCTTCATTAAATTTCCAAAATGGGCCATCAAACTGATTAACACTCAAATGGCACCTTGCCTTTGGAATAACTATGAAGATCACCATGCATATCACTTGGCCAATTGGGAGAGTGTGAGCATGAAGAAGGATTTCGGTGGTTTAGGAGTACCGAACCTCAGAGATTTAAATTTATGTTTGTTAGGCTCCTGGTTTAAGAGGTATAACCTAGATGAATGTAAGACTTGGAAACAAGTGATAGAACAGAAATATGTAGCTTGTAAGCCCAATATCTTCTGTTGTTCAGAAGTAAGAGCTTCTCAATTCTGGAAGGGTGTTATTTGGGCAAGTAAGGCTGTCAAACTAGGATATAGATGGAAGTTAGGTAATGGTAAAAACATTAAATTTTGGGAGGGCCTCTGGGTTGGAAATACGAGCTTATCAATCCTCTACTGGGAGGTGTATGTGTTAGTGAATGAGCAGAACAAAACAATTGCCGATCTGTGGGATGGTGTTAACCTCAAATGTACTTTTCAGAGATGCATAGATCAGAGGCTTATGGATCTCTGGCTTGAAGTAGTTCAAATAGCTCAAACGATCTCCTTCGTGGAGGAGAATGATAGCTTAATCTGGCAATATTCTTCAAATGGTGTCTATAGCTCACAATCGATGTATAGCATTGTGAACTTCAGAGGGGTACAACCTGTTTTCTTGCCTGCGGTTTGGAAAATTTTTGTTCCTCCTAGAATACACATTTTTCTATGGCTTTTCTCTCAGAACAAAATCCTAACTAGGGATAATCTTAAGAAGAGACAGAAAGTAGATGATCTATCTTGCCTTTTCTGTTCTGAAAGTGAAACAGTTTCACATTTGATGTTTGATTGTGTAGTCAGTAAAGCCTGCTGGAGGCAGGTTAGTGAAGTAATAGATAGAGCGGTGGGGGATAACTTTGAACAGGTAGCAGCTTTGTGGTTTGATAGGAAGAAGTTTGCTGCTATTAACATAGTTAATGCCGCTGTCCTGTGGGGACTTTGGAAGTCCAGAAATGACATGTGCTTTCGAAACTTGCAGTGGAAGGGCCTGAAGCAAATCTGGCGACAGGTGTGGGGACTTCTCAAAAACTGGAGTATCCTCTGTCCAGAAAGTGCAAAATGGGACTTACAACTCTACCAGGAAGCTTTGGCGACCATCATCAAAAGACCAGAGAGAATAGCAAATGTTCCGGTGTGGTGATGGCATGTATCTAGTTAGTGATAGGTTAGATGAACTCTATATGAGATTATTTCGTGCTGATGCACCTGTGCTGTAACTGAATGCTAATGTCCACCTCTGGGTGAGACTGGGGTAATAAAGTTACTCTTAAACTCTAAAAAAAAAAACACCATGCATCGGGAAAGCCGCGTGGACCAAGGGGTACATCATCAGCGACGCCGCGCTCTTCATCGACGCGGAGGGGCTGAGGAGGGAGTGCGTCTACTTCATGCATGCCAAGCGAACGTGCGACTGGCAGTACCGCTTCCTGTGCGGCTGTGCCGGTTCTGGCTGGTTGACAAGGCCGTGCCGCCGCTGGGCAAAAAACCGTTCGGGGAGACCTGGGTTCTCTCCCTAGCCTGTGCCACTCCGATGAATAAGCCTCCTGGGTTCCAGCAGTGCTCGGATCAGATTCGAGCAAATACGGTCTTGGCATTTACGGGCCCATCGATAGCGGTTTCTTCCTGTGGCGCTTCCGGCATGGCAGGAGTACTGACAGCGACCGTCTCCTTGGAGCTCAGCGAGGAGAGGCGGCGCACTGGACGCGGAGCTTGACGAGGACCGGATCAGCTGGCGCATGGCGAAGTGAGCGCAAGTTCAGGCGGCGGAGCCTGCTGCGAGGCGGTGCCACGCAAAGATGTGCAACGGCGGAGCGGGGCCGCGTGCTCCGGGAGCGGTGATTGGGTTATTGAATAGAGGTAGCATAGCAGGGGTATTACGTTTTACTTGGGTTCGTGCGAGGGAGGCAAAAAACGACAGTTGAATCGGGACAGAGGGAGTATTTAGGAAGCACAAGCCATGGATGAATCGATTATTCAGAGGTGAAACAAAAAGAAAAATTATTCCAGCCCGTTTTTATCCTGGGCTATCAGGCATAAGCCATGGATGCATATGGAACCCTCCACCATAGAAGGCCATTTCAAAGTTCTTTTTGAGCAATCTACAGATCGAGGGCTGAATCCATCTTCTATCTAAATTGATACTTAAAACGAGGTTACAAAGTTCAGAATACTTACTCCTATTTTGCTCCAAATAGTCTGTGGTGAGCCCTTTTGCCACCGACTTTATTGTGCCACCGTCAACAGCGGAAAACCGGGAGAGTTGACGCATATAGATCGCAAAGGCACCACCTGGTAATATGTAAGTGTGATCAGATATTATGTCAGTGATGATCCATTTTGATGTAGCATTTCTGCACACGTGAGAGAGTTGAGATCAATCTGGTGATTTACATGTCTGGAACAAGGTCACCGGCTGGTAAGATTTGAAAACATCCACTTGATATAAATTCAGATCCTCAATGGCAAATTCGGCAAAATCGGCCACTAACCTTGGAATAAAACGAAGGCCTGCGCTCAAGTGCCTTCCAAGGACGGCTCTCGATCGCCTCCGCCAGTGATGCAGAGATCAGTGGGGAGGGTTTACGGAGCTACAGTTTGTAAGCAGCTTGGGCTTTGGCTAGCTGGAGCCCGGAGGCGGATATACGTACCGAAGGAGGCCACTTGCTAAGCGCAGATCTCAAGCTATAAAACTAGAATATACTACACGATTCACCAAAAGAAAGAGTTTATTTAGTCGATTAGGGACAATGGTTCACCAAAACAGCGGCAGCAAGGCGAGTATTAAGAATTAAAGATTCTCGTCGGTGCTCGGAGAGTGGGCGGCCGAGTGCGCGCTGGAAATGCTGTCTAATGTCCTGGAGGGAAGTGTGGTCTCTTTCATCGGACGGGACAAGGGAAAGCTATTGCGCGTGAACCTGACAGAGCACATGTTTTACTTAGAAAACGAGGAAGCATGTCTTTTTGTTTTTTTCGTGAAGAGCATCGCGCCACGCCCTTTGCCCATGTCGGCAGTCCGAACATATTGGCTCAAGTCCGCTTGGCGGCACGAGAAGGAGGCACTGCGAAAGGAGGAAGCTTGAGGGAAGTCGTCTGCAACAAAAACTACATACATTAGAGAACAAGCAAGAATACACGCCTTAAGACCGAGCAAGTAAGAAAATGCTGGTCATTGCTGCCAAGTCTTAGATATGCATTTCGTTTCTCTCTGGCATAACGGTTTAAGTCACGACATGGCCGTCCAACCTCAAAGTACCTTTCTTCCTCATATTTCTGTTTTGCAACGGGGTGAAATAAGTGACGTGACGAATTAATCCTTATTATTTTGGTTGTATTCTGAACGACATGCAGCCGCAGTCATGTAGCCACGGAGGCCAAGAATACTATAGTATGCTGAAAAATTCACTATAACACTTCACCATTCTGCTCTGCACTCAGTTTCTTCTCTGCTGAACAAATGCTCACAAGACTTGCCACACAAATTAATATTTAAACATTTCCTAACTGCATTGCCACTAGTACAGATCAGAAACACTTGGTTAGGGACCTTGGATGCATAGATGTTTCCCACATGTTTCGCCACCAAACCCCACAACCTGAACTATCCAAGTTCAGGTTGATCGTACCAAACTTGCCATCGATTCCAAAATCCCCAGTGAATTTGAACTCATGTGTACAATATGCGGTCGACTTGCAACCTACCTAACAGATTTCTAATTTCATGTAGGAAAATGCCAAAAAAAAAATCTGAAGTCACAAAGCACCATACTAAAGGAAAATGCAGTGTTAAAACTGACACAAAAAGAAACACTTTGGTCTTATAATTCTTAGGTTATTAACAATTGAACATGGAAGGATCGAACAACGCTGCAACAAAAATTAGATATGGCTCCCAGGATGAATTAACCACTCTAGATACCTGTCCTTTTTACCTGTATACCCTCAGTACTACTCTTTTATTATAATTTAGCACCCCATGTCCCTTGGTTCCCTATGCACAAGCAGAGGCAGCCTACCTCACCGAAGCAGAGCAAAAGTGCAAACAGAGCAGGGCGCTGCTACACTACACCTCGACATGGCAGTATGTGGCCGTCTGGAACCTGAGCCCGCCGGCCCCTACGACGCCGTTGCCACCACTGGTGATGAAGAAGGCCGGGCATGTGACGAAGATGTGGTAGTGTCCTGAGGTCCAGCTGCCGACCTTCCACCGGACGCGGCCGTCGATCTTGACCTCCATGATCAGGTACCCGTTGGCGACGTCCTTGCCGAGCGCGTCGGCGAGGTAGGGCGCGAACGGCACGTTGGGCCCGGTGAGCACCGGCGACCAGACGTCGACGTCGCCGTGGCCCTGGTACACCGGCGGCAGCGACGCGCCCAGCGTCACCTGCTGGTACTTGTACGACGCGTACACGTCGAGGCGGTCGTAGTACACGCCCACGCGGCTGTTGGGATTACGGGAGGCGATGGTCACCTGGAGCGCCGTGGAGAGCACGCCGGAGACGTTGGCAAGGTCGAGCTGCTTGAGGGTGGCGTCTTGGAGGTAGAAGCGCGGGTGCGTCGGGCGGAGAACGAGGTAGACGACGAGCGCGATGAAGCCGACGATGATGGCCAGGCCGAAGAGGAGACAGAGCAGCCACAGCAGGCACGTGTCATGATGTCAGCGTCGCCGTCGTTGCGGCAGTCAAGCTTGCTCCATTTTTTTTCAGAAAATAGGGATTTTTTTTTTAGATAAAAGGCTTAGCCCTGCTTTGTATTAGAAAGCAACGAAACTGTTCAGCATCCGACACCCAGGGAGATCACCTGACTTGGTGACTCGCTTACAACGAGCGCAACAAAACTCTGAAATTCTGAACGCGACTTCCACTACATCTAGAAGCGCCTGTCGGACAGAAGAACGAAAGAGTACCAGGCAGAAGGCTAGCCTATTACAGTTTTAACATCTTTGACTTTTTGGCTTACGAGCCAGAGAACATGCTAGGTTTCTAACAAAATAACATTCTGAACTTCTTGCAGCATCTCTTCGTCAGCATCCGGCCATATCAGATCTTGGGTGTCTTGCGACGTCTCCACCTCAGCTTCAAGCACCAGCTGGGACCTGATAGCTCTGACCAACCCATCCACCTTGGGTCTGTCTTCCTGCCTGAACAGACATCTCCATCTTTGCATAAGTGATATCGCCCTGTGCGCAGTTGCCTGTGGACAGTTACAGATTGAGTTTCGGAAGACGTAATCATTGCGCGTGAGCCATAACGACCAGCACACAGCGCCAAGTAGAAAAAACATACGTTTATTGTGGTCATGACTTCTATTTTGCATCGTTATATCTATAAATTCTTGTAGGCTTGTAGGGGCGCTTGTCCAATGGAAAGCATCCCGGTATAAGCACCATGTATATCTTGCTATTGCGTATCTAAGCATTATGTGTTGGGGTGTTTCAAGCGCTCCACAGAGCTTGCAGAATTCACTCCCTTTCCATTTTTTTCTCTTCAGTTGCTCTGCCGCAGGGATTCGATCTTTGAAAAGCATCCATAGAAATATCTTGACCTTCAGGGGCAGTTTTGTTTCCCACATTTCTATCATTCTCGTGTCTATGACCCCCGGGAAGGTGATGTGCTTATACAGCGAGGATGTTGTGAATTTTCCTGACTTCTCCAAAGCCCATTTAACAGTATCAGGGTACTCTGTAAACTGAACTTCACTCAACAGTTCTGATAGGTCATTCCATTCTGATAACTCTTCTTGACCGAAATTTCTTCTAAATGTCAGTTCAATTTCACCGTTCCTCATGATTTCTGACACTGTTTTCTGTTGTTGCTCACAGATAATGTATAGCTTACTGAATTTCAGTTTTAGAGGACATGGATCAATCCATACATCTATCCAGAATCTAATCTTTTCTCCCTTCCCCAAAACATATGTTAGACCCCATAGAGCATATTCCTTCACATCATGAAGACCCCTCCAGAATTGGGATCCACCCCCCCCCCCCCCCCCCCCCTTCTACTGCTGTAGAAACCTTTGTTGTGCATGTATTTCATCCTCAGAATTTGACACACTAAGCTGTCATCTCCACTTTCTAGCTTGAAAAATCCATTTTGTTAGCAGGCAGATGTTCATAACTCTAGTGTCTGTAAATCCCAATCCGCCATATTCTTTAGGAGTAGCCATTGCATCCCATTTTATCATGTGGTATTTTTTCTTCTGGCCCATATGCCAGAAGAAATCTGCCCTTGCTGTCTGTACTCTCATATGTGTTGGTTCAGGTAGAAGGTACATGCCCATGATGTATATTGGTGTTGAGCTTAGGCTTGATTCTATAAGTATTGATTTGCCTCCATAGGACAAGAAGCTACACTGCCATGTTCCTACTCTCTTGGCTATCTTTGTGGCCACAAAAATGAAACTCTCAGCATTCAAATGTCTCTCATGAACTGGGATCCCGAGATATTTCATTGGCAGGGAGCCAATATTGCAATTCAGCATATGTGCTATTCGACTCTGCTCTTCTTGATCTACTCCCAGCACATAGACTTCGCTCTTCTGGTAGTTGATTTTCAGTCCAGACATATCTTCGAAACAGTAAAGGATAAACTTGATATTTGTGATCGACTCATCATCACACTGCAGGAAGATGACTGTGTCATCTGCATATTGCAGATGAGTGAGTCCCCCCTCTGTTAGATGTGGAATCAGCCCTCTAATCAAGTTCTCATTTTTTGCTTTGGTGAGCAAGGCATCTAGAGCATCGGCCACCAGGTTAAACAGTAGAGGGGAGAGTGGATCTCCCTGTCTGAGACCTTTGTATGTTCGGAAATAGATTCCAGGTGTCCCATTGAAGTTGATACCGACTCTGCCTCCTTCAACTGCCTGTTTCACCCATCTTATCCATTTGCCTGGGAAGTTTTTCTTTTGCATCACTTCTTCCAGGAAGGACCATCTTACCTTGTCGTACGCCTTCTCAAAGTCTAGTTTTAGTATTATCCCTCTATGTTTTCTAACTCGCATCTCATGTAATATCTCATGGAGAATCACCACTCCCTCAGGAATATATCTACCAGGTAGGAATGCTGTTTGGTTGCCACTGATCAACTTGTCTGCACATGCTGTTAGTCTCGTGGTCAAAACTTTGGTAAACAATTTGTAATCCACTCCCAATAGACAAATTGGCCTGAATTGCTTTATGTTGTTTGCCTCTTTTATTTTTGGGAGCAGGGATATCAGTCCATAGTTCAGTCTGCTCAAATTGAGCTGTTCTGTATGCAGTAGGTTGAACATTTCAAGCATTGTGTCTCTAATCTGCACCCAGAATTCTTTGTAGAAGCACACTGAGAGACCATCTGGACCTGGTGCTGTATTTGTCTTCATGTCTTTGAGTGCGTCTTCTATTTCTTTCATTGTAAAAGGGGCTATCAATTTTTCAGCTTCGTCTTCAGTGAGTTTCTGTTCAGTTGTCCAGGTGTCATCATGGAGGTGCAAGTTGCCCGGAGGCTCCCTACAAAGAGGCTCATGTAAAATTTTTCTACATGGTCCTTTAAGACCTCTTCATTGCTGTTCTCTATGCCATCAATCTCCAGAGAAGTGATGGTGCACTTCTTTTTCCTGCCATTTGCCGTCCCATGAAAGAAACCAGTATTAGAGTCTCCTTTTAAGATCCAAGTTTCACCACACCTCTCTTGCCACATGATTTCTTCATATTGGTATATTTTTTCCATGTCAGCCTCTAATCTGTATCTTAACTGCCATTCTTGTGGTTCTAGGCTCTGTTGTTCAGCTTTGTCATCTAGCTCCTTAATTCTTCTCAGTAAGTCTAGCTTCTGCCTTTTCTGCTGTCCACATTGGTTGGCACCCCACCCCTTACAAAATTTCCTAATGTTGGTTTTGACCATCTTCCAATAGTCCTGTACTTCCATATCCCCTCTTGCTGGCCATTTATTAATGATTTGCTCTTTGAAGCCCTCTGGGTTAGCCAAGCAGCCTCGAACCTGAAGATGTGTGTTATGTGCACTTTGTCTTCCCTAGTATCAATTATGATTGGATTGTGATCAGAGCCAATTCTAGTTAGTGTCTTGCATAACGCCATAGGGTACATTTGGTCCCATTCATCTGAGGTGAATACTCTATCAAGCACACATCTAGTTGGGTCGTCTTGTTTGTTTGTCCATGTGAATCTAGTCCCTCCTCTATGCATCTCTCTTAAAGAGGTGTCTGAGATGAAAGTATTGAACATATCCATGAGTCCCTGATCAACATTCTCACTGGATTTCTCATGTGGGAATCTTATCAAATTGAAATCTCCTCCCACCATGATTGGTATATTTGTTCTCATGATCTTTTGGAGGAGTTCCTGTAGAAATATTGGTTTTCTATCACCCTGCACTGGGCCATACACATTTATTAACTCCCAGGAAATGTTGTTCTTGTGACTCTTCACTGTGATGCTAGAGAAAAAATCCCCTGAATCTTTGTCTGTTGCTTCTATTTCGCCCTCTCTTACTCCAATCAATGTACCACCAGAGTGACCTCTTGCTGGAGTCCAGTTCCAAGCATATGGATACCCTTGGACCAGGTCTCTGAGTTCGTTGAGAACAAAATCCTTCTTAATGGTTTCTTGTAAACAGAAAATATCCACTCTATGGTCTCTAAGAATATCTTTGAGTTGGCCCCTTCTTTTTCTCTGTCCCATCCCTCTGATATTCCAAAATAGCACTATCATTTTGATTTTCTGCTGCCCCCACCCCCTTTCCTTCGCACAATCACTCTAGGTTTTCTGTTCTTCTTTTTGTCTTCAGGATCTCTCTAACTATCATCTGAATCTTCACTTGCAGTATCTCTGTATGAGTTATCTTCAATAATCACTTTACATTGCTTCTTCTCATCTTCAGCTCTTATTCTAGCTTCGGTCAAAACTGCTCTAGCTTCTTCTAGAGCTTGCAGGGTTGAAATATTCTCAAGTGCTACCTCCTCAGATTGACCTGTATCTATATTGCATATTTGTGCAACCCTAGATAAATGTGCAGGATCAATAGTATTGAAAAGAGCAAAGTTAGTTGGTTTACCTGATAGGTCGTTTTTCATCTGCTTTCGAGCTTCTGCAGCCTGCATGACTGGCTGTTCCATCCTCTGTCTGGAGCTCCTTCTTTGGGGCACTACACCTGGGTGCCTGTTCTTTGTCTTCACTGGTGTAAACACACCCTCATTGTCGTCATTTGTCTGACTTAGGTCACCTGAAAGAGTGGTTAGTCCAGTGAGTTCATTCTCCAGTTCCTTGACTGGTACAGGGTTCAGGTTCATGAGTGGGGCCAATCTATCAGTCTTTTCCTCAATTCTAGCCTCTACCTGTCTCATCTCCTCTAGCTGTTGCTCAAAAGGATCTATTTCATAATCTACTGTATCAAGTTCTCCTTGTTCTCTTTCTTGGTCAGGATTTTCTTTGTCCTCAAAATTACAGCCCTCCTGTGATTGAATCATATCTGTTTCCTCCATTTGCTTAACATTATTATCAGAGCCATTATCAGTAGAGGCATCTTTTATTGGCGTCTTTGCTGGTCCAGTATCCTCTATTTTTTCCTTACTGTATTGCTTGCCCCCATTGGACTGAAATTCCCCACTCTCAGAGCTCTCAGTTATCTTGTCTTTTTGTTCTCTGTTAGAGCATTCACCCTCTTCAATTTCCATGTCATCTGTCTGAGCTTGTGATTCTGATGTGGCTTTGTCCTTTTTCATTTCCTCAGCCCTTTTCTGTTCTGCCATCAATTTAGCAAAACCAGGGTCATGCATCCTCGCAGAGTCCTCTCCCTCATCCTCTTCCCCATCTTTATCTCTATGTCTGTCGAACTTCGATGGTTTTTTATCTGGAGGGGGTATATTGGGTTTTGGTTTATCCACCACCCATCTGATTTTGTGGCCCTCACCATTGATGAAAATTTGTGTGTCCCCTTTAATTTTGTTTGAGTCCTTGCAGTAAATCTGCATCCTGACTGGGCCATTTGAATTGAAAGATTTATCATCAATAGCCATTGGGTCTCCAGCCATATATGCAATTTCAGTCACTGCCTCTTCGTAGTGAGCATTTGGTGGTATTCCATAGGCCTTAACCCAAGTCAAGTCTAATTTACTTGTAGCTTCAGATGAGATGTCAGATTCCTCAACTCGAGCAGTAATCACTTGTTTGTCTTCGGTTAGAAATTCAAACCTTTCAAACTTTGTCAACTCATGTCTGGATTCCTCTGTGGGGAAATTAATCATGAATTCCTTCTCTGCTATCTGTTTGATATGCCATATGTGTTGGCCTCTGAAGAGCCGAGCCATCTCTTTCTCTATACTCTCAATCGAGGCCATGCCTTTCTCAATACTCATCACACCCATGATCTCTTTTTTCACAAACTGATTTCTCTTCTTAGGGACGTGCAGGCTGTAGAAGCCCATGCCAGGGAAGCCATAACCACAGAGCTTTAGTCCCCTTTTCTCTGGGCAATTAGTAGCTTTGTGGCCTGAGTTGTGACAATTATAACACATAATCAGGTTAGGACAATGAGTACTAGAGTGTCTTGGGTCACTGCATTTGAAACAGTATGGTTCGATATTTTCTTGTACAAAGCCCTTCCCAGATTGTCTTGCATCTTGATTGCTAAAATCTCTATTGTCTCTGTAGCCTCTACCATTGTTCTCAAATCTGCCTCTCTCCTCATGATCTTTCCTCAATTTGTTCCTCAAGTCATGCTCTGCAAGGTCCAGATCTTCTTCATCCCTGTCTTGGGAGCCTCTCTTTCTCATGAATTTCTTGTCCCCCTCACTGTCTCGCTGCTTAAAGTATCTATCTCTGTCACCACCCCTCGGGTACTCATAGACCCTGCGCCCATAGTTTTGTTGGCCCTCATGGCCACCATGGCGGAACCTGTCATTGAACCTACCTTGGCCATCTCTGTGGAAATTCTCCTTCTGATAGTACTCTCTGTTCCAATTTGATGCCCCTTGCCTATTCCAATCTTCAGCTCTCTGACCTTTTCTCGAAATGTCCCCTCTCCATCTGTCTAATGTTCCTGTCCTCAAGCTTCCAGTCACTGCCCTTTCATCGATTCATCTTATCAATCACCACAGACGAGTAGGATCTCGAATCGACTCTATTTGGTCTAACCTTCTCAATCCTCTTGACAAAACTTCCAAATCTCCGGATCTCTCTCTGCGACGCCGGGAACCCTAGCTCCGCCGCCTCAAGAGCTCTTCCTTTCGGAACCCACACCCATCTCACTGTTGGTTTATGAGGTTGGGGAAACAGGTCCTCGATACAGGTCCCGTGTGCGTATTTGGCTTCTTTTGAGTGCGTAAGGTTGGATTGGGTCGGGTCTGGGCCCAGGTCCAAATCCAGCCCACTCTGCTCCACGACTGGCACCTTGGGTACTCTGTTCTTGTCGTATTCCTTCTGTTTTGAATTCGAAGTATGATCAACATCTCTCTGCTCTACGATTTCTGAATATGATGCTGCATCGAAAAGCATTTGCATGATTTCGTCCGCATTTCGAATCCTTTCCTCTCTAACAATCCCATCATTGATAAGTTTTTCTGTGCAAATTCTGCACCAGCATTTCTGACCAGCCCCTCGAATACTTCCTAAACAAGTAGGGTCTTCCACCCGAGTCGCAATTGTTAATCTTCTTGTTTGTTGGTTTTTCGATTGATTCGATGCTTCCTGGATTGAGGGCCAATCACTCGTCAATGGAGTCGACGGGAATTGGCTGACGAAATTCTCTATGAATCGATTTGTCGCTGCAGTCCTTTCCCCTGAATTCAACTTGGTGCGCTCGACCTGAACCGCCTGATGCATTGCTGATCCTCCCATTAGGTCCAGTCTCCCTCTTTCTATTCTAGCTCTCTGTGATAGAACCACTTCTGAGTACTCGAAATTCGCGGGACTTCGAAGCTTGTTCAACTCTCGACCCGCCCAATCTTCACGGGAGCTCTGTCCCCCCTCGATTGATCCAGAAAAAGTAGGAGAGATTGTTTGGGATCAAACCCTCAAGGGATCCCCCGGATTATTTTCGGCGATTACTGGCTAGATTTCGAGGAATCGATGGATTTTGGTGGCGAGGGGTCTCGGGAGCGAGGAGTCCACTCCGGAGCCCTCATACTACTCCTTCGTAACTACACGTTATCAAAAGTAGGGATTTTGCAATCCTATCCTTTATCTTCTCATTGTCCTGGTTGACATAAGAGTAGACGCCCTTGGGTTCCATGGCGCTTAAACTTAAGGCAGGGGCATAATGGCCGGCACCCAAACCAATCGTATATATCTACTGGGATTTGAGGTCTGCTCCTGCACGTACCTAATGGAGTCGTGGTTTTCATCGGAGAGTATGATGATGTGGGCTACACACAAGGTTTCTCTTTCTGGTCAAGCCGTGGATATTGGTGGGCACCGGTTTTTGACAAAACTGGTGAAAACCGGTCAAATTTCCTTAAAAACTCTAAATTCATTTGAACTTCGAATCCAAAAACCGGTAAACCAGACCCCGGACCGGTTTTTTTCCGGTTACCGATTACCGTACCAGTTTTCACAACCTGGCGACACGGTTGCTTCTTTCCTGTCAGTTCATGCTGCCCCAGGATCTATTCAGACATTTTGGCACACATACATCTGATGACATTACGTCAGGCCAGGCCTTTAGTAACATATATATGTGGTACTAAAGTTAGAAAAAAGTTTTACAGAGACTTATAGTAACACAAAAAATAAGTTATGCATATGCTGGTGTTACTAAAACAAATTTTAGTGTAACATATATATGTGTTACTACTTGTGAAAAAATATGTTACAATAACAATGTAACAACACATGTGAATGTGATACTATGTCTAATAAAATGTGTTACAATATTAATGTAGTAACACAAATAAAAAAAATCAAAAAATTAGAGGATGCTAGGATTTGATCCCAGAACCTCACCTTCGTATTGTTGCTGAGTTTCCACTATACTACACATGCATATTTGACAAGAAGTTATCCTTAATTGATTTTAACTTATAAATTATTTGAATATATGTTACGGTAGCCCAAGAAAAGTGTTACTACGGCTTGTAGTAACACATAACAGTAACATTTATTTGTGTTACTATGAGTTCTAGGCTTGCTATGTTTAGACATATTGATTTCTTTGTAACACAATACTCGAAACATAATTTATGTGTTGCTAGAATAATTAACTGTAACACACACTCAGTAACACAAATGCTTGTGTTACTATGAAATATTTTTGTAACATATTCCTACTTGTGTTACAAATATATGTTACAAAATGCATGTTTTGTAGTAGTGTGAGTATATATTCTGGTGGAAGCTAGATGAGAAAAGTACTCCCTCCGTCTCAGTTTATTTGGCATCCTGAACATGTTTCTGGATGTCCAGATTCATTGAATGGTTTATGAATCTAGACAGAGGTATTATCCAGATTCATAGAATGTCCAATGAATCTGGCATATAGCTAGAATGCTAAGTATTCTGAGACAGAGAGAGTACCCTTATACCCTGAAGATGCATGCACCGATCGAGGCCACTTGTTGAGGCGCAGATCTCAAGCTATATAAACCAGAATATATTACACGGTGAATCAAAATAGAGGGTTTATTTAATCGAGTAAGCAGGAAGAGTTGGCATAGTCCTTATGTCTAATAGTATAAAGATTCCATGCAAGTTAGCCGTCACGTGATGGCCATTAATATGCATCGAGAAAGAAAAAAAGAATCTATATTGACTTTGGCTGAAGACCTGAAGTTCATTTGGAACATGGATTCTACTCCTACGGCAGCGGCGCTCGGAGAGTAGGCTGTGGGAGAGGGAACCTGTGAACCAATTCAAGTTCAATGCCTTCGAGTGTGGCCTCGATGATGGGCCCCGACAAGGGACGGTTGCATAGGCGTATCCTAGTGCCACCGTCCGCTGACATACTCACACGTTTAGCATCGCCAACTGAGACTATCCGCACCGGGGTACGCTACCCCGACCTCCAGGTCGGGATAGCGTAAAAACAGCTGCAGCGGTGAACTGTAAAGCGATCGGTACGATAGCGTTTGGGCTCCGGAACGCTATTCTGAGCGCTCATCCAGATGACCGCTAAAGGGAGAGAGACTGTGACACCCCGTGTCACTGTAATGCTAATAGTGCAAACAGCCCAAAAGTAAATTGAACTCAAACTCAAAAACCATTCAAATTTCGAAATCAAATGTTCAAATAATTGTTAAACCTAAGCTTGTGAAGGAATTCAAAACTTTCAATAACAACTTTAGCAACTAAAAATATCTGTGGATAGCCCTTCTCAAACAATAATTTTGGAGAATTTCTGGTGATTTTAGAATTTCATTTGGTTGCCCAAATAAATCCTGGAAACTTAGAAAGTATCCAAATTTGACCAACTGCCATTTTAAATCCCTTTGAAGTCCTGATGTGCATGTTGGCCAGATGATAGATATTTTCAAGATCTTTCCAATGGTGCCAAATTTGTGAATTGTGGAGCTCGTTTGCTAGGCCAAATTATGCTTCAAAGTTTGGGGAAAATTCCAGTTTGAATAATTCGGGAAAAAGAAAAGATGCCCGAGGGCCCGCTTGTCAGCCTCACGCCTCTCTCTGCAGCCATCCGACGCCGTTCGCCGCGTGGACGATGATGTACGGCACGCCGCGCAGCCCTCGCCCGTCCCGTTCGGACAAAATTCATGACGAGCCGCCCTCGCTGTCCGAACGCCTCGCCCATTCCTCGCCCTCTCCGCGCTCGCTCTCGCTCCCTCAGGCGCCGGAACCCTAGCTCCGCCGCCGCACTGTACGCTGCTACCGAGCAAGCCCCCGGCCGAGCCACTGCTCTCCTTGCTACGCCATGGCTGCGTGGAGTTAGCGTGGTGCTCGTCGTCGCGTTTCCTCGCTGGGTGCTCGTGAATTTGGGTTTCTTCCCCAAACCCGGCCAGCTACGCCACCGCGCCTCATCGCCAAATCCCGCCGCTCCGGTGAGCTTCACTTCAATCCCGCGTGTCTGAAGAAGCGTACCTACGTCGCGCATCCCTCTGACCCCCTATCCCTCGAATCCGCAGCTCAAGCCACCGGAAATGAAGTTTTCCCCATCGCCGGGCGTCACCACAGCGTCTACCTTGCCGCCGCCGACCTACTTCCCGACGTGCTCGACATCAACCGTGCCCTCGACGAGGTTCCCCATGACGTGCGGAAGCTTTCGAGCCAGCGTCTACAACTGGAGACGCCGGCCACCCTTCTCGCGACGCCGCCAGAGTTTCGCCGCCGCGTCTCGTCGCCGCCAAGCTACCTCCGGCCATCCCCGCTCTCTTTCGTTGCTTGAGGTGAGCCCTCCGTACCGCGACGAACTTCCCCGTACTCATCATTCTCCAAATGGCAGCCGGAAACTCAACTCCGGCGACGCGCCGCCGCTTTCCGGCGAGCGCTCCGGTCGGCACACCAGAGGTCACATGGCCTTGGATCGATTGTGGCTACGCCCGATCTTTTGTGGCCAACCCCGTAGCCCTCCATGTGTCCTCGCGTGTGAATGGTGGGATCCCGTGTGAACCACAGCGGATCTGGTGCGGCCTAGGTTCTGTGGTCATCTTTGTGGCCTGTTGGCGTCTCTTACGGTCACGCGGGAAACACGCGACCGCGGGGAGACGCCGGGGGTTATGGAATTGTTCACTTGCACTATTTAACCAAATAATCCACAACTAGTAACAAGTACTAGATATGAATTATAAGGTTTGTCATGTTGAATAGAATATCCACAAGCGGACGGATAACCCGTTGTAGCATTTCACCCGAGAGTATTCCAGGGTATCGTATTTATATTTTCCCAAAGGAAGACATGGTTGACAAGAGTACTTATGTTCATGATGTTACAAACGATAAGTGATATAACCACATTCCAATGCAGGGGTAAGGTTTAATAATGATAAGGATAGTGTGACACACACGAAGGCATTCCACTCTCTCTAATAAAAGGCGAGAGACAATCCTAAGCAATGCTAAGTTAGACTAGCGAGCTACTACTCCAAAGGTACAACATTCATATAGCGTGCACAACCTCTACCTGTCATCTAGCGTCATGCAAGCACAAGCAAGCGTCTAATGCCTAGGCAACATCGGGAGATCCGGCATACGCAAGGTCTGCCTCGCGACTCCGGCCTATTTACATACTCCTATGCCGTGCCCGAACGTGGAGGGTTCCTTTGGATGGACAGGGCTGTCACTTCCTGCCACCTACCTCTACAAACCGTGGGACACGCACATACCCAAGGGTGGATAGACTACCCCGGCACCATGCCAGCGTTACTAACCACGACTCTAGATCCCTCGAGGCACCCCCAACCCTTCGGATCGACGGGGTGATAAATCTAGAGCACCTTTGCAGGACAATGAGCCCGATGCCTAAACATGAGAACATCTGGCCTAACTAGCATAAACTAGATAAAAGGGATCAAAGCTAGCACTAAGTCATGCATAAGCGTTCGTCGCTCAAGAACGAGCGACGAACGATGAACGATTAAGCAAGTTCAAGAATAATCGATGATCGAGTATGAACGAACGAAGAACGAATGATGAACGAGCATGAACGAACAAGGAACGATCATACAAGATCATGATAGAACTAGCAAGCTCATAACAACTATATGAATACTTGTATTCCATAGATTAAATAACAAGTCTTACAAAGAGAGAGGAAGGATACAAGAGCGCTACCCAATTCTCCACGAGACTTTGGGAGCAATAGGGCAACCCACTACTCAGCCTAGCACTACCTAGAATTGCCTCTAGCTCTAGTGTGAAGAGGAGGGAATGATCCTTGTGTATTGTGTGTCTTGGAAGGAGGGGGGGTACCCCTCCTTATATAGTCCTTGAAGGTCGGCAACTTTGAGGCGGTTCCCGAGGTCGGTGGCATTTAATGCAGGGGGAACCGACCTCCAGAGGTCGGTTACAAACCGCCATAGAAAGATGGGCCCAGGGGGCCACCCTGCCAGGTCGACCGACCTGGCCAGGGGGGGTCGGCCGACCTGTGCCTGGCCCCTCCTGGGCTGGGCTTTGGCAGGTGGCTCCCCCTCTGGGTCTACTTCTCTGGTCCAGGTGCATTTGGCCTTAGTTGTGTTGGACTTTGACGAGATTTGGCCTTTTGTCTTGGAATTGTATTCCCGCGGCGAACGTTGTTTTGTAGAAGTGTTGATTCGTCGCCTTGGGGCATGATTTCACCTGGGTTTCTCCCTTATTCCACCTGCACACTAAAATCTAGAGGTACATGTGGAAATAGGTTATTCTTAAATAAAGTGCGTGTAAAGAATGTCCAATCCTTCTTGTTTATTGAGCTAGTTGACGGTCGAAATTGGTCCGTAACGACCGTCAACAACTCCCCCAAGCTTACCCCTTGCTCGTCCCGAGCAAGAAGTAGGACTTTAGGTTGTTGATCAGGAGTTGCTACAATGCCTACTTCTCAAAGGTACCAAGTGTATAACAAAGATACTCAGCCTTGAGTTGAATAAGTTGGCCAAGGTAACTCACCCTTTTCCCTTAGTCCTTATGGGGCTTTTGCTTTATACTTCACCTTGGGCGGTTGAGAGAGAGAACGGTGTACGAGCATTTGTTTTCTCATTCCTTGTCTTGCTTTTATTCTCCGGAGGTTTTCAAAAAGATTTTCAAAAATAAAACCAAGTTCCTCAAGTGATACTCTCGAGTCGCTCAAGTGGTGTTTTTTATCCCTTACCAAGGCATGTGTGTTGCCTCATCCTACATCTAATAGGCTTTTTGTGGAGCTCAAGGTAGGATATTAAGAGAGGCATACTTGCATTCATATTTTGCAAAACCAAAAGAGTGGATCCACGGAGATAGCAAGCCATACAATCAAAGATCAAGATGTGCAAGTGTGGGTGGTGGTGGTGTATGCGACTACTCCTCTTTTTGTTCACCTCTCTTTATTTTATATTTTTGGGGCATGGCTGTCTTTTCTTCTTTCTTTTTCCATGCTCAAGATGAGAGCAGATTTTCTTTTTCTTTTCATGCTCATCTTCTGTGAGCTTTATTTTCTTTCTTTCTTTTGCATAGCCATGCCTAATTTTGATATTTCAAGAGAGGTGATAAATTGTGAGGAGCGTCTTTATTTTGGTGGATGGTATGACATGTTGCTAACTCCCGGTGTAGAAGTTTAGCATATGAGGTGGAATGTGTACGTGATCTTGATCATGAGAGTATGAAAAGCATCTCACCAGGTGTTGGTATTTCTTACGTCACAGATAAATCCGCAAGCGCACGGAATACCGTTGTAGCACTTCACCCGGGAGTATTCCAAGGTATCGTATTTGTTTTCCCCAAGGAACGGAGTTATTCTACCGCAGGGCAAGTTTTACCCAAGGACAACCAAGACAACTAGCAACCTAGGATCGAGAGAGTGATTATATCTAGTTATCCTAGAGGATAGACGAACTCAAGCTCCACTTGTCTACTTCGGGCGCCGGCTTAGGCCTGGTCTGCCAAGCCACTCCGACCTGTAGCTCTACTATGTACCCGAACGTGGAGGGTTCCTTTGGACGGACAGGGCTGTCACTTCCTGCCGCCTACCTCTACAAACCGTGGAGCACACAGCAAACAAAGGTAACCTCTAGCCTAGACACCACGTCTATGCCGTTGATTACTACTCTAACCTCGGCCCAAAGCTGAATTTAGAAGGCTAGAGCACCCCTTGCGGAGCGATGATCCCGTAAACAAGTATAACAGGAATTACGCCTAGGAAAGTAATAATGCTCGCTAGATAAATAATCACCACGTATAAATCACAAAGAGTGTTTACACGCCAAGGTAAAGAAATAGAACTAAACCTCCACCAAAGTGGAAGGAGTATTCCTTTCTCTCCCTTGCCCTCTCTCCTATTCTACTAGTGTACAAAAGGCTCTCAGCCTAAGGATTGGAGTGGAGCTCTATTGGAGAGTCTTGCGTCTTGTGGTGTGTGTTGAGAGGGAGGGGTGTGTTGGCGTCTCTTACGGTCGCGCGGGAAACACGCGACCGCGGGGAGACGCCGGGGGTTATGGAATTGTTCACTTGCACTATTTAACCAAATAATCCACAACTAGTAACAAGTACTAGATATGAATTATAAGGTTTGTCATGTTAAATAGAATATCCGCAAGCGGACGGATAACCCGTTGTAGCATTTCACCCGAGAGTATTCCAGTGTATCGTATTTATATTTTCCCAAAGGAAGACATGGTTGACAAGAGTACGTATGTTCATGGTGTTACAAATGATAGGTGATATAACCACATTCCAATGCAGGGGTAAGGTTTAATAATAATAAGGATAGTGTGACACACACGAAGGCATTCCACTCTCTCTAATAAAAGGCGAGAGACAATCCTAAGCAATGCTAAGTTAGACTAGCGAGCCACTACTCCAAAGGTACAACATTCATATAGCGTGCACAACCTCTACCTATCATCTAGCGTCATGCAAGCACAAGCAAGCGTCTAATGCCTAGGCAACATCGGGAGATCCGGCATACGCAAGGTCTGCCTCGCGACTCCGGCCTATTTACGTACTCCTATGCCGTGCCCGAACGTGGAGGGTTCCTTTGGATGGACAGGGCTGTCACTTCCTGCCACCTACCTCTACAAACCGTGGGACACGCACACACCCAAGGGTGGATAGACTACCCCGGCACCATGCCGACGTTACTAACCACGACTCTAGATCCCTCGAGGCACCCCCAACCCTTCGGATCGACGGGGTGATAAATCTAGAGCACCTTTGCAGGACAATGAGCCCGATGCCTAAACATGAGAACATCTGGCCTAACTAGCATAAACTAGATAAAAGGAATCAAAGCTAGCACTAAGTCATGCATAGGCGTTCGTCGCTCAAGAACGAGCGACGAACGATGAACGATTAAGCAAGTTCAAGAATAATCGATGATCGAGTATGAACGAACGAAGAACGAACGATGAACGAGCATGAACGAACAACGAACGATCATACAAGATCATGATAGAACTAGCAAGCTCATAACAACTATATGAATACTTGTATTCCATAGATTAAATAACAAGTCTTACAAAGAGAGAAAAGGATACAAGAGCGCTACCCAATTCTCCACAAGACTTTGGGAGCAATAGGGCCGCCCACTACTCAGCCTAGCACTACCTAGAAATGCCTATAGCTCTAGTGTGAGGAGGAGGGAATGATCCTTGTGTATTGTGTGTCTTGGAAGGAGGGGGGGTACCCCTCCTTATATAGTCCTTGAAGGTCGGCAACTTTGAGGCGGTTCCCGAGGTAGGTGGCATTTAATGCAGGGGGTACCGACCTCCAGAGGTCGGTTACAAACCGCCATAGAAAGATGGGCCCAGGGGGCCACCCTGCCAGGTCGGCCGACCTGTGCCTGGCCCCTCCTGGGCTGGGCTTTGGCAGGTGGCTCCCCCTCTGGGTCCACTTCTCTGGTCCAGGTGCATTTGGCCTTAGTTGTGTTGGACTTTGATGAGATTTGACCTTTTGTCTTGGAATTGTATTCCCGCGGCGAACGTTGTTGTGTAGAAGTGTTGATTCGTCGCCTTGGGGCATGAGTTCACCTGGATTTCTCCCTTATTCCACCTGCACACTGAAATCTAGAGGTACATGTGGAACTAGGTTATTCTTAAATAAAGTGCATGTAAAGAGTGTCCAATCCTTCTTGTCTATTGAGCTAGTTGACGGTCGAAATTGGTCCGTAACGGCCGTCAACAACTCCCCCAAGCTTACCCTTTGCTCGTCCCGAGCAAGAAGTAGGACTTTAGGTTGTTGATCAGGAGTTGCTACAATGCCTACTTCTCAAGGGTACCAAGTGTATAACAAAGATACTCATCCTTGAGTTGAATAAGTTGGCCAAGGTAACTCACCCTTCCCTTAGTCCTTATGGGGCTTTTGCTTTATACTTCACCTTGGGCGGTCGAGAGAGAGAACGGTGTACGAGCGTTTGTTTTCTCATTCCTTGTCTTGCTTTTATTCTCCGGAGGTTTTCAAAAAGATTTTCAAAAATAAAACCAAGTTCCTCAAGTGATACTCTCGAGTCGCTCAAGTGGTGTTTTCATTCCTCTCCAAGGCATGTGTGTTGCCTCATCCTACATCTAATAGGCTTTTTGTGGAGCTCAAGGTAGGATATGAAGAGAGGCATACTTGCATTCATATTTTGCAAAACCAAAAGAGTGGATCCACGGAGATAGCAAGCCATACAATCAAGATCAAGATGTGCAAGTGTGTATATGTGGATGGTGATGTAAGTGACTACTCCTCTTTTTGTTCACCTCTCTTTATTTTATATTTTGGGGCATGGCTATCTTTTCTTCTTTCTTTTTCCATGCTCAAAATGAGAGCAGATAAATTTTCTTTTTCTTTTCATGCTCATCTTCTGTGAGCTTTATTTTCTTTCTTTCTTTTGCATAGCCATGCCTAATTTTGATATTTCAAGAGAGGTGATATATTGTGAGGAGTGTCTTTATTTTGGTGGATGGCATGACAAGTTGCTAACTTCCGGTGTAGAAGTTTAGCATATGAGGTGGAATGTGTACGTGATCTTGATCATGAGAGTATGAAAAGCATCTCTCCAGGGTCACACAATTTTGATAAAGGTCAATGAAAAGACAAGCAGCATATGTAAGGTTTTTCATTAAGTACTACATATGGCTTTGGTAGGAATTTATCATCACTGAGGAACTTATAAATTTTTATGATTTTCGAAAACAAAAAGCTCCGGAGTTTTCAAGCTTAACTTGGAACAAGATTGCATCAGCTCTTTTTACCATATCATCTCTCACAACAACTTAGGTTTAGTGCAAGCGTATGCTACCCACCAGTTTCAGGTTCTAAGCAAGTAGTTTTCAGCCAACAAACTCAAAACTTGGAGAGTACTAAGTTATAAATTAGGCACAAGAGAGAAATACGGCAGAGCAACTATTCATCATCTCAACATAGAAGGAAAAGGAACATTTTTATAGCACATAAAAAGAAACTATACTAACTATTTTTGTTCTTTTTAGTTTTGTTATTTTTATTTTGTTTTTCATATGAGAAGCAAGAACAAGCAAAAACGAAAGGAAAATGATACAAATTGCGATACATGATACCTTAGCGGGGGGCATGGTGTCTCCCCCCAAGCTTGTTCTTGCTCATGGGTTCGGTGGATTGAACCCCATGTGGCGAAAGTAAGCCGAAAGATCGGCTTGGCCCCGCTCCGTCACGTTGGTGAGGTTGGTGAGCTGGGTGTCGGTGCGTTCTTGCCACTGATGGGTTTGTAGGATGTGTTGATTCAGCGCGCATTGAGTGTCTTCCGCTGTGGTCTCGAGCCTTCCCATTTGCTCGGAGAGGTTGTTCATTGCTTGCTCAAGGTGGAAACCTTGAGTCGCACCAGAGTCGGAGGAGTGTTCCTCCCATTGTTGTTGCGGAGTGAACATCCTTGGGTCATGCCCCGATGTTTGCCACGCCGAGCCCCCGGCCATGTGCGGTGGCAGGGCGGAGTATACACCGGGAAAATACCCGTTGTGACCGTACCCCGGGCCGCCATGAGCCATGGGCTGCGGTGTGGGGTGCCTCGGAACTTGATGGCTGCTCCGACCTGCGCGTCCTCCTGCGAGAAGAAATACTCCTGCGCGCACTCTCTATTTCTTGGAGCTCAATGGTTAGATTTTTGCAAGTATACAAGCGAAGATCCGGGTTAGGTAACCGAAACTCGTTTGTATACCCGACAAAATAAAATATGAGGGAATCATTTGGACCACGCTTAAGTGTATGACCGCGAATAAGATAATCTTTGTTTATGAGCATGCGAGGAGTATCAATATATTCAACATTAGCATCATGCAAAGCACCTACTCCTGCAGCGATACGTTGTAATCAACGAAGTGCACTCGATAGGTCCTATCATCCCAAAATTATCTAGCCATTGGTGAATCATGTATTGCACAGGAGAAATCTTAATTTTCTCAACCATAGCATAAAGAATTTTCATTTCATCCTCGCGCACAACTCTAATATCACTCCTAGGAAAAAGAGTGATGCCAATCCACATGTGCAGAAAGCGTAAAGTAGGGTGATGGATGTGATTAGTTCT